>VZTE01000950.1:234377-276303 GCA_013397775.1 Eulacestoma nigropectus | reverse complement strand
TATATATATATATATATATAACATATGTTTGGAACTTTGCAGAAATTCTGTATCCTGGAATTTAAAAGTTCTAGAGTATCACTGAATTTTTCATATTTAATGTTTTCCATTGGAAAAGACCTTTGGGTTTAGTGTTCAGTCAAACCCCAAAAGCAGTAAATCATGTTTGCATTCCAATACGTAAATAAATAAGAGGATTTTATTGAATGTAGAACAATAAATGCGATTTTATGAAGTTACATCCACTACAGCGTCATCTCTGTCACGTTTTACATCAACGCTGGAGAGACTGTGCCTATTTCTGTAATGGCCATTTTCATACTGTGCTTGAATAAATCCATCTGGGTGACACACCAATCATGGTACAGTTTCAGAAAGTGGAATAAAACCAAGTTAGTGCAGTTATTTCTGTCATGAGAAAACCCTATTTTCATCTCAGCACTATGGCTGGATACTTACTGAGCCATGACCATCAATAATATGTAAATTATTGTGTGGAGAGACAAGTGAAAGAAGGACATCTCCCACCTATCCAGCTCATATATCCCATGTTCTGAACTCAGTAATAATAAGAAAATACCTATGGCACCAAGCCAAGCCATGCACTATCACTAGTTAGGGCTTTACAGAAGAGTTTAAGACTGCACAGGTTTTTAAAAAAGGCCAAGTCATCACTACTGGACTGTGTAAGTCCCACACAGTTCTATCACACATGCATCCAGCCAAAGCAGACATTTCCACAGCTCTTATTATCTCTTTAATACACATACTGCAGCACTGCATTGCCACTTGTGTTAGGGGAAGTTTACATTATCCTACTGGTGAAATTTGCTGTCATAAACATGTTTTCTTCAGTTACACCATTCAGGCTGTATTTTCCACAGAACATGAGTTTTTGGCATAGAACAAAAGGAAAGCAGCAGTGAGCTTCAAGTGTACATACCAAACTCTCTCATGACAACAGTGGCAGGATCAGCAACAGAAGCAGCAGGTTTCATTTGCAAACCAAGACAGTCAGATAAGCAAGTCATGGAAAAGGGAATTTCACTGTAAATTGTTTACTGGCATTATATTTCAGCTCACAACTATTGCTTAGTTTGGTGGTTTTTTGGAAGGAATATTTCAAAAGTGAGTCTTTGAAGATGAAGATCCAATCTTACACTGGGGAGCAGTGTCCTATCAAAACCTCACAAAAGCTTTCGTACGCTACATAAGGAAAAGGGAAAACACAGGCCATTCCTGACAGCTGGATTCAGAAAGTGTATACCTGGTTCAAACCCAAACTCCATAGCTTAAAATAAGTTTAATCACTAGCAATTCATCTTTACCTTTAGTGTTCATAACCTCTAGTATGACACCAACCAGCTTCCCCTCCAGCAGTTCCTCTCTGTTGAGATTGCTGTAAAATGCAGCACTGCAGCCACTTTTGCTCGCAGCGTCCTTTCCACTTTACAATTCTCTCCAGCAGTCTGAATTACTCCAACATATACCCTGATTGGCCTCCTGCTTTTTGGGAACTGCAGCTCCTAGTAAGTCCAATCCAGGATGGAATTTTTGCTCTCATCACTCAGCCAAGTGAAAAAAACTTAATCTGAAAACAGAATTTCTCCTGTAAGCCATTCTTTTCTGAAGGAAAACAGGCAGAGAAAAAAAAAGAAGCAAAAAAAGTAAGCTAATGAATAGTCAAGGAAATGCTTTTTGTTAGGAATACATCTTTGGAGTCTCTTCTAGGTGGCTGGGCATGCGTCACAGGTGGCTTCAGCAGATACTCTGGAAGCAAAACTATTTATTGTGAAATATAACAGATTTAATTCTGGGTTATTTTTTTCTTCTTTAATCTTTTCTTAAATGAAAAATGCTTATCCCTCTTACTCATATCATTTGGATTAGAATGCCTAAACATTTTGGCACTTCAGATATTTTTCATATGGTTTAAAACGCATTAAACATGAACATGTGAGAAGATTCATAGCCTTAGACCACACCTTCATGCAACAAAATTAGCTTCAGTAGAGTTGCAGAATCTCTGCCTCTCACAGAATAACATCAGAAATACGGCAAATACCAAAATAATACCTGTCTCCATCACTGTGTGGATATATACACACACAAATATATATATGCGCTCACTTGTATATACTGGATACACACATGTTTCCATGACATGTTCTCAAACTTCAGAAGCTGATTTGCATTTTAAAGATTTTTTAAAATAGGCTTAATCACAGTGATCCAGAGCTCACCTGAACAGCACTTAAATAGGCAAACTGAAAAGTCATTCTTAAAGCCCTTTAGCACCACCTCAAAGGTCTCAGGAAAGATTCTACAGATCTCAAACTCTCTCAAAAGAACCTGAGAATACAGGAGGACTTTGCAGCATATAAAGTCGAATATTAGTGAGAATGTGAATTTTGTTTCCATACTTTCAGTGTAGTAAAAAGGTGGATACATTTTAATGACATGCTGTGGCATAAGCATAAGTATTGTCTCTTTAATGGAATTCTGGTTACATAGAAACATTTCTCACACAAAACGGGACATGTTACATACTCCTCCTTCTCCTGATCTCATCTTAAGGTTCTTAGGTTTGAGAGATTTAATATTTAGCCAAATGAAAATATAGATTAAAATCAAATATTTATGTTCCAGGTTGCACAAATTTCATAGTATCTTATCCCTGAAAATGCAGCCACTTCTAGAGAGGAATCTAGGAGCTGATCAACAGCCCACAGCACTGTTACAGCACAGTTCACAGTAAGAAATTAACACACTAGATGTAATTAAAAAAAATTACCAATTGACTGAAGAGACTTTAGGTCCTAATCTCTAAAAAGCACATGATCCTTTAAAAGTAAGCATCCTGAGGAAAATAAAACTTGGCCTACTTTGCCACACCTGGCTGTATTCCAACAACTCTACTTGACCTCTGTTCAGCCTCCAAGAGCATTTATATGAACCTAAACATTCTGCCATTCTGTCCATGTCCTGCCCTTGAATGTGTACATGCAGCTCCGCCGCAGTCAATGGCAGCTGCGTCTGTACAGCTGAGGGCAGAATTCAACCATGTTATCAATATCAGAGAGACAAAGTCAGCTCTTCTGGAAAGGCAACGAGGCTTGAATCTACCCCAGAAAGTGTTCCTCCCCAGAAAGAGACTCCCCAGCAAAAAGTACAACACTCACATTTTAGTCATTTTAGTGGCGCTTCTGCAAGAGAGAGAAAATTCGAAGGGAAGGTGCTATGCTTATGTGGTTCACACTCAGAAAGGATCGTATGCAGTGCCATGCCTTATATATGAATACATCTATATGTAAGCATGGGTGTATTTTTCTGAGTGGGAGAGGCTGTATTACAGATGTAGCCAAAGTCTCAACTCTGGAATTACTGACAACAGCTCTCTCAGACCCTGTTCACTTGCAAGCACCAGTCATCGTAGGCAACATTAAAACATGTGCCTTGTAAAAAGAGCAGCCATTTCCTTTTCCCATTCAAAATACTAATTAAGACTGACAGATCTTTTTTCTGACTTCTCTTTCTCACTGTATTTATTTATTTGGTATTTATTTATTTATTTGGATGGTAACCTCTTATCACTCACACAAGGACAAACAAAAACTGCAGGGCAAATCAGGTGCAGAAAACAGATGTTGTGATAACCTCGTGTGAGGGTATTTTAGCCCACAGGAGACAGGAATGTTAAGCTTTATGTGGTGAAGACAGGATGTGTATCTGGCTCTGTCCTTATGATCCCTGATCACCAGCCCACACCTCCCACCTTCAAAGCCACAGTCTCTCCCTCTCCAGGAAGCCACATGCAGCTCTGCCTGTGAAATTGGGAAAGAGGCAACAGGCAGGAGGCCACAGCACTGCACTGCAGCCAGGAATGGGGTCCCCAGCAAAGCCCCACCTGCACCAACACAGACCTCCACAGCTGGGGCTCTGTGCACATGCCCTTGGCTCAGCCCTTGGCAGGCAGGAAGGGAATGTATGACATGGCTCTGCCCAGTGACCTGACGTGACACCCGCTCCCCTTGCAAAGCCACCTTTCTCCAGCATGCAGGAGGTGCTGCTGCAGGGACACACTTCAGGATTCTTTCCAATACCTTTAAGTTATTTGTAGAGTACAGCACCAGATGGCCACAGGTACTACTAAATACTGCTGTGGCTTGTAGATGCTGTGTAAGTCTAGAATCACCATGTCACTTCTCTTCAAACACAAACCATAGATCACCATAGCACATATGATGTGCAGTTACTGAATGGCACTGGAGCATAACATATCTCTGGAAATAATATGATTTATGCTGGCTATGAGTCTGGCTTTTAAAATTTCAATCATTAGAAAATGATGTTGGAGTTGTCAGCATGATTGTAACTAATGCTAATATACCCTGATTCTTAGAAATAAGTGGTGGCCTGTTGTCTGGATATTAATATGACAACAAAGAAATAACATGCTTTTGGAGCATACTGCAAGTATTGAATGCATTTAAAGGTTTTCCACTTACACAAGTAATCAGCATATTTATTTCTGTCCGCAGCTTCTTAGAAGGGCCCCGTGTTCAGTGGAGAACTATTAGAAGGCCTGTTCCTGATCTCCAGCATTAGTAACACATTTCTCTGATGTGCAATCCCCACTGAAAACTTCTAGTAGCTCAACAACCAAGTTAGGAAACTGCAAAACCTGACATTGGGCACAGAGCTTTTAGTGGTCAGCATCCATATTTGAACATGGGCCATTCCAGTGCCTCCTCACCAGTTCTTTTTTGAGAAGAGGCAGTGTCTCTTCTGTTCCTTAATGACATCTATTTCTGGATTTAAGACAGCAGTCTTCTCCTGCTCTGCCCCTCTGGTTATTTCTTAAAAGAAGGACACATGTTTCCAGTAAGGGTAAAGCAAGAGGGACGTGTGAGCCCAGCGTTTCGGGGCAGATTCTGCACAGCTGTTCCGGGACTGCCAGAGCCATGCAGCAGAAAAGAATCAAACATTCAGGGGAATCCCCTTCTGTCACTTTTATTATTATCACGAAAAAGAAGTAGTGATGATGTGTCTTAGGCACAGTCCTGGGCAGGAGGATGTTCTTTATTTTAAGTAAAGGCAGGAAATGAGTAATAGATTTCCTCTGCAGTCAAACTGGGGCTAGGGGCTGATTGGTTGAGTGAGCTTTAGCCCCTCAATATTTCAACTTTGTGCTAAATAGCGAAAATAGTTACAATCCTAACTACTTTTATCATTTTTGGACATTTTGAGTTCAAAAATATAAACTACCTGTGAGCCTCATCCTGTTACTCTGTAAGGAATATTCTGATCTCATCAGCTAGGAAATTGAGGTAAAGTGTGGTCTACAGAAAGACATGGAGAGTTTGGGAAGCCACTGTTCCCTCACACAGCACTAATGCATTTTCCATATAATTTCCCACTATTATTTAAAGGAGTTCTCTTTCCCCAGTGGTAGAAGTGATGGGATTGCTTTTTGATAGATAGATAGATAGATAGATAGATAGACAGAAGCAATCCCATCATACTTATATATACATATAAATACATATATATATATATGATATTTTTATATATATAAATTTTGTTCGGAACCGGTCCAGATGCCCTTGCAACAAAATCCCCACACCCGGCCACCTGTGTTTTGTTTACACTTGGCCTCCTCCTACCATTACTCCCACTGATGAAGCTACACAACTGTTAATAAAGTTTGAGACGGGGAAGATGTTTTTGCACGCAAAGCAACTGTTAGCTCACAGCACCAGCTCATGTTTAAGACTCCTTTTTACCTGGATGAGAGTAGCCCCATTTCTGTGTGTGTTTAAACTTCCTGCAATATTGACAGTGATGGCTTTTTGCCTCACAGGACTGAAGAGCCACATCAGACAACTTCTCCACATAGAAAATCAAGCAAAAGGAAAGAATAAAAGCTTAAGAAGCCATCAATGAAAAGAGACTGCACAGCTTAATAATTAACCTGCTAAAGAGAAACAGACAAACAGGAGAATGAATTTGCAAAGAAATCTGGAAAAAAAAATGAAGCTGTTTCCATTTCAGAGGAATTTGAAATGTTTCCTGAACTAGTATATGAATTCTGTTTGGGCAATGACTGCTTAAACCCAAAATGTAGTAAGATTCTACAGCAGAGCAGCAGTTAATTTTGACAGTATGGATTTTCCACTGTGCCTCTACTTAAACTGATAGACACTCCCCGTGATGACATGCTCCTTCAGTCTACACTGACTGAAAGGTCACTTAGAAGGCTGTGCAGTTCCTGCCATACACTTCTGTCTTTTTGGAATCCTCACTGCATTACCATGTTAGTTTTGACTGGTTTGACACCAGGCTTACACTTCAGACAGTGACACTAAGTAGTATTTACTACCGTCATGTTACTTATTTACAATTTTGCCACTTACTAAAAAAAAAAACCAAACCAAACAACTTTTCTCCTGAAGTTATGCAAAATACAGTATTTGGGAAACATATTAGGCTGATTAATATTTTGATTGACTTCCTCTCAGAAGAGCAGTCTCACCTTCAAGGTAGGCAGCCCCATTTTCTACCCTTGTTCTGTTTCATTCTTCTCTGCTTGCACAGCCAAACTGGGTCTATGGGGACTGGCTTTGTCCCATTTTCCTCAGAAGGTCACTGCATGTTGGAGTACAAAGCTTCAGCTTCTCCTGAGCATTTGCACTGGATATTCTTTCCTGTCATTGACACCCCATTCCACAAATGCAAAATTTTAACACATTTCCAGTATTTCTACTAAAAAAGTATCACCAGCTTTCAGCTTCTTCCCATGACCAAGCAGACATCTTTTTTTTTTCTGAATTTTTGTCTATTAATCAAATTTATAAATATTTCTATCATACTTGCCCCCAAGCTTTCTTAATTTCTTACTCCTGAAGGAAAATTATTTTTAATATGCAAACTTAAACTCCACTTAAAACTTCCACAAACTTTTCATAAACAAAAATTAATATTGTTTTTACTTCAGTTATCATCATTACCATCTAACATTGATGTCTAAAAATAACTCAATGATGACCTATAAGAAAAGCAAGAATTTCAGACTTTGAAGTAAAATACCAGAGATGGAAAGCTGAACTTAAATTAAGCTATTCAAATGCATAAATAATATGTGCAGTATAAAAAAACCCAATTCCTATGAACAAGAACTGATTACATGAATACCATGAACAGGCTCACAACCATTCATGTGCTTTGTGCTGTCCAAACAAGAACAGAACCACAGAACAACCTTTGAAATATCTGATACAATTCCCGATTTCCCTGAGTAACAAAATGCCCCTTGACATCACCAACATGGGATAAGGATTGTGACACAATATGTCATTAAAAAACAACACACCAACATAGTAGCACTGACTTAATGATGGGTTAGTAAGAGCACCTGAATGGTGTTCCCTGCACAGGGAACTTCAGTGTGGCTTCCCTCTAGCTTAGGTGTACTTGGACCATGGACATACTGATCAATAACCACGGCCTTCTCTGTATACACCATGGTGAGGAAAGAGAGAACGATTGTGGAGGGGATTGAGAGTAAGAATCATTTTGATTTTCCCTCATATTTTTTCTTGATTAAAAAAAAAGTTGCATAGCCTTGTGTCTACTTCAAAGAGCTCATTTGAAAATCCACATCTAAAACCCCTTTAAAAAGAAAGTTAGAAATCACCAGCGAAGCAGAAATCCTCAGTCTCACCACCATGCTGGTGTCATTTCCCCGTTTGTACTGCTGACCCCGGTCTTTTTTTTCTCTCTCCTTCCCCCTTCTCACACCATGAGTGCTTCAGTGAGGCTGCTAGTCAAACATATCCTCAAAGCTCCCAGTGTTGTTCTATAAAAGGATGAACAATCGAAAGAGAGAGATCAGCAAAACCCACCTCAGGGGTGCTGGGAGGACCAGGAAGAGGAGTACTTCATCTTAACTGATTAGTTTTGAGTAAAATTTTTTTTAAAAGTGAGATTGAGGAATTGACAGAAGGAATTTTCAGTTTTCAGTAATCTTGTCTGCTACATAAATGCAAGCCAGGCTCCCTAAGCTGGGAACCAGGCACTCACAGTTGCAATGCCTGAAGAAAAATCACTCCTAAAAACCTTTTTAAGGGTGAATTCTCTCCTGGGACTAAAGACCAGCATGAAAAAGGCCACCCAACCTTTGTGATTTCTTATCACAAGTCTAGCAAGACTGAGTCTTTTTCTCAAGTCCTTGGATTCTGAAGCCACCTGATTTCACAGGAATATCAGTTTCCATTAAAAGAAAAAAACCACCTGCCAATGACATGTAAGTGTTTGCAGGATTATGCCCGTAACAGTCACATGAAATTTAAGGAATATGGGTGTTATGCTGTCCCTTTAGAACTATGATGACCTGAAAGTTTAGGTATTGCTGAGTTTCTGTTTTTTAAAAGTACTTTCTTAAGTTCCTCTAACTTTTACATTATTGTGTTTTCCTTTTTTCTCTGGGTAACTACAAAATCGTAAGAAGCCAGGAACATCAGTAATTCCTAAAAATAGCCATCCTAGCCTCCTTTCCAAATTGAGAAATATATGGCATTTCTTAATAAAATGGAGAAATAAAGCATTCACTAAAGGTGGAGTGCCCTATTTTTGGCATTTTAGTCAGATTTTTTTTTTTCCCCTCTCAACTCCCATTTTCATTTTTCTATCCCTAATCCTTATTTCCTTGCTCCTATTTTTACTCTGGGGAGTAACTATCACCATTACTCACATTGTCCATCTCTTTCCAGTTTTCCCCTAATTTTCAGTTCATTCTCCCTTGCTTCCTTCCACTTCAAGATCCTCCTCCCCAGCTCAGCTTTCTCCTAGTAAAACCGCCTTGGAGCAGCACACTTCTCCAGCTTTATTTAAGTCCCACTTCAATGATCATAAAAGGGCATAAACATATAGCTGGAGAAAAAAAAAGAAGACTGTTACAGCTGATTAAAAAGAAATCAGATGATGAATTGTATAAAATAAGGTCAGACTCAGTTGGCAGTCTGATGCAAAATAAAAAACAAACATTTCTGGAGATGTAGAATGGCTATTTAAACTTAAAGTATTTAAATTTTTCATTTCCAGAGGCTTTGCTTAAATATTCTTTATAAGCACACTGTTGGTGAGGTTCCGAAGTATTTACAATCCTAAACTCAAAAGACAGCTTTCATTTTTGGTTTTGTAAAATGATTTCTGTTCAGCTGAAACAAAAGTCCATCCCCACGTCAAAGAATAAAAAACACCTTCTCCAAAATGTTTTTATTTGTTGTGAAATAACTGTAATCCTCAAACCAATCAGCAAATTGAAAAATCTACTTTTGTGTAAAGTGTTCTGGATTCCTTTGGGATGAAGAGCACTGTATCAGCCCCAGAAATAATTAACCAACATTTATGGAATGTCAGATGAGCCTCTGCATTATGCATTAGATCTTCCTACCTTCAAAACATTATTAATGTTAAGGAAAGTGTGTCTGTGACTCCAATGAATGACAAATCACTTTCCTTTTTCTAAATATTTTCTTGTTGCTGTGCCATTCCTTGATCTACTATCTTTCCACCACCAACGCCCTCTCCCTTCTTCCAGGCATTTATTGCTCGTGTGAAGCTCACATCTTTTCTGTCATCCCCTTGACAAAAGTTTACCCAGATCTCTGGAAGCGTCTCAAATGTCCACTCCATGTCTCAATGTTCTTTCTCCACTTTTTTAGGGAAGACAGCACTGCATGCAGGAGAGCTGGTGCTTCCCTACTCCTTGTTTTCCTCCTCTCCTCCCTTAGGTGACCTACACCAGCACATCGTAGACTTCCCTTTTTTCCACCACATTGTCTGCATGTGGGGCTGAGATCAGCAGCTGGCCAAGCCATCATTTGAGCATGCCCAGCAGAAATGCTGGTGTTTCCACACTCACACAACCAGGGATGCACTTTCAGGTCCTCCAATGAGTTCTTGGCAGCAATCTACATAACAAAGCCTGGAGACCTTCACTGAAGTAAAAATAAAAAGGAGAATGGAGAAGAGTGACAGCCCTTCATTTCCCCAAATAGAAGTCAACATGCCAATGTCCACAGCACCTGCCTTCACTGATGTAAATTGAAATAATTTCACCTTTAATTTTCAGTCTCATTTCTGACTTCACATGCTAACAAAGCTCTGTCAAACAAAAAATATACTCACCAGCACCGGCTCTGAACTGTTTGCCCCTTTGACTCCCTTTCCTCTGCCCTTGCAGCAGACGTGGCTGGTGAGGCTTGTTAGCTATCCCCTCCTTCCCTCACAGATACCCTCCATCCAGACCATTCAGAGTAGATGAGCACAAAATGCTGTCCCTGAACAGAAGGAAATTTATGGTATAGCCAGTAATTATCAGTGAATATTACCAATCCCACAGAGGACAAGGAAATCTATGTTGCAAAATCAAAGTATGAAAGTGCAGTCCTTTGTGTGAAAGGGAGAGGGAAAAGTAACATTTCTAATTGAAAATTAAAGCAAGAAGCACGATACTAGCAAAGTACATTTATTGTGTTAACGTACCATTTGTCTTCTGGGCAAGTTACTAAAGGTCATTTGTTCTTCATAGCAAGTGTTGAAAATAGTTTATGTTGTGGGTCTAACTTAAAGGAACAATGTCAAAACCCTCAGGCCCAAAATGACCTTTTTATGCCAACACAGAGATCTAAATCTCTTACTGAGGATAGTGGTGATGTTTGCATTTCACTCTCTCCCCCTCCCTTCTCCTTCTAACCTCCCCCCGCTTTCACATGAGATACCTCACCACAGAAGACAGCACAGACTGCAAAGTTAACATGCCCACTCCACACCTCGTGCTGCTCATGCCTTGCTCTGCCCATCCTGCCAGACACCCAAGACAAGCTGCTTGCTGATGTGCCTGGTTCCCAACCTGCCCTCTAACCAAGTGAGAGAGGGAAAAGGGAGGGGAAGGGACTGGACCTACCCTCGCCTGCTGGAAGAAAAGGAGTACATGCTGCCATGTGCTCTAGAAGGTAGAATATAGTGACATGGGCAGTTCTTTCAAAACCCTATGACAACGCCGTCTTCCTGCCTAAACACAGCCTCTCAGGGTCACCTCTAGCTGGTTGTCTCAGAAGGGCCTGGCTGTAAAAGAGGGAGGATCAGGGTTGCTGAGGTGCTGCTGATGAAATAATAAAATAGATGCATGTAGGACGTAAACACAGAGAAGCAGACACATAGAGGGATTTGAATATAAAGGCTCTGAATGGTTGCAGACTGGCGAAACACCTGGAGCCTCATGTGATTCATTTAAAAAACAGCCCATCTTTACTACTGCACAGATGCTCTCCCTCAAGTGTTAGTATAAGATCAACCTGGTGGCCTTGTCCCCCTGCTCGGTGTTGTCACATTATCCTCAACTCTACTCCAAGCATATTGCGAGCACCTGCAGATGTGAGGCACAAAGAGACACTAAGCAGCACTTTAGAAGAAGGAACTATCATAAAATGCATCATGGAACTGTAAACACCTTTTCACTTCCAAGGAGAAGTGCACTGGGTAGGCTGCACTCCTGCTTCCTGCACTGCTGCTGCTCTCTTCCAAGGGTGAAGAGAGATTTTCTGTCTCCACAGCCATCATTCCCACGCTTCTGAGCTGCACCTGGGACTTCTGACGTATGATACATCACATACATGAGATATATGAGAGCACAGGCAACATGTCATGTTCTTCTACCCCACGCATCTCCCACAGGGCTCCATCTAGAAGATTTGTCTTTTCCAGGCTGAATCCCGCAAGGTGAACACCTCCCATGAACTAACGCTGAGCAGGCTTAGCATAACCTTTCAGAAGGCGCTCAGCACTTTGCAGGATTTAAATGCAAAAGCCTCAAAAAGGCAAAGCTCATTTTCCTGAATTCCCAGCTCTGGCTGCCATTTGTGACAGACTTCACACATTTATGTGCTGCCCTGTCACATTTGGGTGGCAAAAAAATGGCAAAGTATAGATGCCGTGACAAGTAGATGAGACATGTTTTTCCTCTTTAGTGTTCTTAGGCTCAGATTTCCCTTCAACACATAGAGGAAGAGAAAAAACCCTTGGGGCAGACAGAAACAGTTTAAGAGTTTAGTTACTCAGTTATTGTGAAAAGGATTTTAAAAAAATTAAAAATTCAAACGCTATGAAATATAGAGCAGTGTTGGACTTTCTGAAATTCTAAGTGGAGACTTTTGTACATGTAGACTAATGTAATAAATAAAAATATACACAGGTATATAGTCTAATACATATTTTTAAAGAGAAATCTTACGAGTGAATTTCTATATTAGATGCATGAACTACATTTATGAGTTTCCTTTTTTCTTTTTCGGTTGGTTGGAAAGACATGTAGAGAAAAATATAGGAACAATTCAGACAAGACTGTGGTTCCTTTTAATGGTTCTCACCAAATCCAATATTTATTTTCATTAATTTAAGGATCCAAGACCAAACCACTTACCTAGCTACCTAACAGATTCTCTTTAAAGGTATATTTAATACCAGACACGCACTTTAAAAATATATAGAAGGTGCAATTTTTAAGTGTGGGAGATATAAGCAGGATATCATACCTGCATCTAGTTCCTAAATCACTGTGATTCTTGTTTTGATTTTGCACTTGATTGTGGCCATTAATGTTACAAGAGAAATGCTCAGCTCACAGATGGAAAATCTCCCCACAAGAGCTCTGCGAGAACAGTCACCATCAGACTTCTCAGGGTTCATTGGCTGGCTCACAAGAGTATGAAATATTGCTCCATAAAATACATATAAATAAATAAACCTATAGTTAGATTTAACCCCACTGTGTGTCTTTTTTGCACCAAGTATATGCACTTTTATTAGTCAAAAGCAAGTATTGACACACATCAAGATTCCAGTCACAGTTATCACTTGGATGGTAACCCCTTGACTCAGACACGTCACAGGATTTCCTTTAATGGGCAAAATACAAACATGAGTAAATTCTCTCCACAGCCGTAGTGAACACACCAAGTATCCAATAGTAACTCTGACCTTAATCAAGCTTCAATATGGAAATTTTATTTCACCTTAATCTCCCATGTCTGTTTTAAAGCAAAATGCCCAAGTCAAATCCAGGGACTGAAAAAAGGTTATTTTGAATTGTGAGGTATTAAATATTCTAGCTGAAATCCTGTCTCCTTTGAATACCACAGCAAATATCCCATTCCCTTCAATACTGCCAAGATTTTTACCATGGAGAATGGCCTGGAATTCAGTTTGTAAAGGTGAAGCAACAAAGGGTCTGAATCAAGTCCCACTGAAGCCCATGGACAGACTCCTATTCATAGCAATGGAGTGGATCAGACTCTAAGTCTGTCTTGGCACAGTTAGGAGCTGTACCCTCACAGATAGTGAAAGAATTGTTGTAAATGCCAGACAGAATTAGGAAGTACAAGAACACCCAGTACTTTATACAGCATTTTACAACAAGTTCAAAGCTCTAAACAGGACATAAAGTTAAACAAATTGCAATTAGATTAAGAATCAGTCATTTCAATGTATTAAAAGCCCAAGGTACGTTTTCATGTTATATTTGAAGTAGGCACTGCAGAATAACAATTTACTTAAATGTAAAAATAAACCTGTAAGAGAGAGAGACAAAGACAGAAAACAGAATAATCTCAGGGGAGGGGTGGGGAATAAAACCATAAATTAAAGCAGTAATTCTAGCCTTCAGTGATGGCTCTACAATTTCAACTATGTTTTTGGCTTCTATGTCCATTGTAGTGAATCATGCTGTATTGAAAGGTGAAAAACGCTCACATCTGGATTAGGAAAAAAAGATTCATAATTGACACTGCCATGGAGAATGTTTGCAACACAGAACTAGGTTTCCAACCTTGATCTATTTATTTAATCTAAAAGATAGAAACAGTTATCAAGAATATTTCACAATGAGTGGCTTTGCTTGCAAGGATTTCCCTGTGGCAAGCCAGACTCTGCTGCTGTGCTATTTTGTGTTTCATGATATTGGTAGGACTGCATTGAAACTTGCCCAAGCGAGTGGCCATATGCTTGGAATTTGTTTAATACTCTTTATCCTACTCTCCATAACAAGTTTATTTCTTTGAAACAATGCATTATGGACAGCAATGGCTACAGTAGGCAGTAGCCTACATGACAGCAAGGAAAAGAAAGGAAAAAAGACGTGGAAAGAGGATGGATCGAAGAAAGGCAGAGAGGCAAAACACTGTGAGCACCAAGCCTATCATTTGCATCTTATTAGGAAATAACATGACCCCTATGAAGATCTAACATGTATGTGCAAAGAATACTTCTGGAACACGCTGTAAACAGCAAGTTAACTCTTCCAGCTGGGATCAGTGTGCCAGTTAAAGACCACAGAGGAACCATAAACTCCAAGCAGCCTGCAGGATGGGGAAAGCAGAGATCCCACTCACTGCATCTGCATGGAACAGCAGATGATCCACAGAGAGCACTCTGCAGAAGGAGCGGTGAGAGGTGATCCCATCTGATATGGAGGCAGAGCAAAGACGTAGTAAAAGAGAATTTTTCAGGGCTATGGTATAGGTGAGGGTTATTCTGTCATTCCTCACACCAGCTTGGGAACTATTCATAGGTTCACAGAACACCTCAGGTTGGAAGAGACCCATAAGAATTACTGAGTCCAGCTCCCTGCTCCTTGCAGGGCTACCTTACACTAAGCCATGGACTGAAAGCATTGTACAGACAGTCCTTGGACTCTGACACACCTAGTACCATGGCCACTTCTGTGGCTAGCCTGTTCCATGGACTGACCAGCCTCTAAGTGAAGAACCTTTTCCTAATGTCCAACCTGAACTTCCCCTGGCACACTGCAACAAAAGAGGAGGCAGTGAATACAATCACAAAATCATAGAAACATAGAAAGCCCTGGCTTGGAAGGTACCCTAAAGACCATCTCATTCCAACCCCTCCTCAATGGGCAGAGACATCTTCCTCTACACCCCGTTGCTCAGAGCCTCATCCAGACTGGCCTAGGACACTTCCAGGGATGGGGCAGCCACTGCTTCTCTGGGCAACCTGGGTCAGGGCCTCACCACCCTCACAGGGAAGAATTTCTTCCTAAAATCCAATACAAACCTACTCTCTGTCAGCGTGAAGCCATTCCCCCTTGTCCTGTCACTCCAGGCCCTTGTAAATAGTCACTGTCCATCTTTCTTGTAGGCTCTTTTCAGGCACTGGAAGGCCACAAATAATCAAGAGGTTTATTTTATTCTTTCACCCTTTTTCTGGCAGCCTGGTTTCCAGTTTCATAATCAGGAACATTATCCATTGCTCTATTAGACTAAAAGGAGACATTTTTCCTGTTAAGCTCATTCAGTGTTTAAAGTGGATTTAGATACCTCCACCCTCCTTAAAGGTATGATGTCCATACAGAAGCACCAGTGCATAAAAAACTTTTGGGAGCCTGAAGCACACAGCAAGTGTAGAATCCCAGGCATACAGTTCAACGCTCCCTCAGCCGAGAAATGCAAACAAATGCCCAGCACTATCATGTAACACAACACATAAAAAAGTCTCTTCTGGCTCACTTGCAGCAGAGCCCTGGTTATGGCAAGGAACAATTCTGTACCTTGATCCTCCATGCTGACACCCTAATTGAAGAAGGACACAAGCCCAGTTTCCCATGAAAGAGATGACAGCACACACTGGTACCCAGAGTGAAGCAGATGTCGGCAGCTAAGAATCCCATCTGAATAATACACTGAAGGACAAAAGCTGAAAAATGTAGAACTCCATAAAAGGAATGTACCATGCTAACAAAGTCAACCAGAAAGGGCATAGGGGAAATTGAGACAGCTAAGAAGGAATCTGAAATGTACATGTTTGGAGAGGTTAAAAAAGGAAAGAAAAAGGATAAGCTAGTCTTCAATTAGATATAAATATTGAAAACATTTCCTTTCCCCAGTGGCAAAACAATTTTCAAGAAACATGTTTGCCTAACAATTTCGAATTTTAAAAAAGGCAAGAGGAAAAAAGGTAAACAACTCAAAATGTAAGCAAACCTTTCCATTACAATTATTTGAAATTCCAACCTCTGGACGTGAAAGAGGGTCCAAATGCATTTTGTGTCCATTTTTCAGAGCACTGATATCCAGCAAAGGCAAGGAAGGGTAGTCTCTCATCTGCTAAGTGCACTTGGCAGAAACAAACGAAGACACATAAAAGAAAACAGAAAACTCCTCCCTGTGCATAATGGACCAGGAAATGGTAAAGGAATAAGTTGTTTATTTGGGGACCTGCATCTTTTGAGCAGCTGTTGTACTCACTGCTTATATTTGAGACTAACCTCTACCACGGCAGTGATGGATTGCATATGGGGTTCATCACTGGACTTCTGGGCTGGGGATTTCCAGGCATTCAGCAAAGTTCATCTGCCTCTGAGGTAAACGAGAGCTTTAGCATTTCATTCCATAACAGCAAAGAGAAAGCGTGAGTGCTTTTAAATCACCACCCCACTACTACAAAACAAGACCAAAACCAGCCTCCGATAACTGCTCTGAAAAACTTCAGAAAAAAATGTCTGGATAAAACCACCCATGGAGACTGGTCCAGAGTTCTGACTATTTGTCTGCTGAAATGGATGTCTAATCTGTCTTTAACAGCTCTGGGAGGACATTTCTACAGACCTTCCAGACTTCCAGCACTATCTACAGTGGGATCTTATTATCAGACATGGCTGGGAGAAATGAAAATGACAAAAAAAAATTAAATGCAACAGAAAGGAAATAAACTTGAGCTATGCGGGCTCTCCCCACATGTAGCCACTATACAGTATTTAGATTTTAAATAGGTCAAATTACTGGCTACATGGACATATGGACTGAGCAGCTGCTGAGCTACCAATGATATACCTGGAAAAAAGATTTACCTGAAGGATGCTGATTTTAAATTTTATTGGCCAACTTTGCTGCTTTTACATTTAGGGAAGGGAAAAGGGAAGAGGAGGACTGTGCTTTACATCAGCAACCCATCATACAAAATTGTATTAGGTCAAAACCAAAAGGAAATGAGGATGAGTTTCAGCACTGATACCCAGTATGAATCTATAATTTTTTTAATCATTCCTATTTTCAAAACATACTTCTGCCATAATTAATGAGGGCTTAATGTCTTTTCCTTAATTAGGGGTAAGAAAGCAAATTCTAGGATGATGTTATCAAGAACAGTCACAGCTAATTTAGCTTTGCTGGCATGGAGGTCAGTAGGGATTCCAACACTGACTGCAGACACAGGGAAGTCAAGTACTGGCAAGGAGTTTGGAATGGTACATGAAATACCTTTAAAAGCGCCCACCCTCCTCCATAAGCAGCCCTGCAGGGCTAACAGCAAAGTATGCTACTCTGTCTGTATTTCAGTAGCACGGCCCGGCTCTGAGTAAATAATACTAAACAACAATTCTTGGTTAAGAATTCGTTATACAGAAGGCTCCAAATAGAAAAGGGAAGAGAAGTGTCTCAAACCTAGCCATTTACAGTTGTGCAGCATTAAAATCACAGCTAGCAAAACTGCATGTATGAAAGCAAATAATAATAATAATCTGAATTAAACTAAACAAAATTTTTCAGAATGGAAAGAAAACAAATCCAAAGCCTTCACATCAACATAAAACCAGAATTCTGCCCATTGCCTTCATAATGGCTTTTCTATTGCGCTTTGTTCTGACCTTTTATTACTTTCTCAGCACTGAAGAATATTGCTTTTCAAAACTCTTCATGTCTTTGCTACCCCTGCCATTATTTCCACTCCTATTGTTGAGAGCTGTTAGTCACTTTCGTTCCGAGGTGCACAGCAGCACTGTATCTTAAAAAAGAGGCAAGAATATATGTACTTTTTGGGGGGAAAAAAATTCAAGTGTTTTCCACTCTTTCTTCCAAAGACCAAAGACAAATTTCATTATAAAATTAAATAATAAAGTAACTAAATGAATAAATAATAGTTTAATAAATATACTGGGAGATTGAAAAGCATGAAATCAATTTCCTGCTGGTAAGGAGGGAAAAAAGACACTTTTATATGACTTGACTGGACTTAAATAGACATTGTCCTGATCTTGTAATTGTTCCATGCTCAGAACATCTATTGAATTCAATGTGAGCTCCAAAACCAGATCAATTAGAGGATCAGAGTTGTTTGGGAAAGGCCTGCCCATCACTTTGAGAAAACAAACCAGACAGACATTGAAAAAGAATGTAAGCCCATAACTAGTCGAGAAGATTAAACAAACGGGGCTATGCAAATCCCACAGCCCATAAAGCAGCACACACCATCCTAATGAAGCCACTTAAAACCAGGTCCTGCTCACAGATGGGAAGGGCTTTGTCACTAACTTCTGTGTATGAACTTTAAAATTAGTAAGACCAGGCTTCAGGAGGAAAAGTTGAAGTGTTGACACTAAGTTAGGGACACTAACTTAATTTGCACTATATGTTTAAAACCTACTTGAAGAGCACACAGCCCAGCAGCTTTTTGCACCACCAGAAGGCCTGACAGTACAATTCTGCCCTTAAGCAGAGGCGAAACTCTGGCTCCAGTCCAGAGCAACTGAGACTAACACATAAACAAAGTCTGCTTCCAGGCCTGCAGCTGGATCCTAGGGGACAAACCCCTGTGCTGCTCTGGAGCGCTGCTGATTTTAGCCCTGCAAAACCAGAGACATAACTGCAAAATCTAGACCCTTAATTCCTACGAAATACTGTAAAAGCTCATTTAAAATGGAGAACATAAAGGGCAATTTAAAAAAATATTTAGTTTAGCTTTTTTTTGTCCCGTTATTTACAAATGGCAACTAACTGCGCAATCATTAATCCCTTATCAGTATTTCCCTGCTGCACAGTCAGTTTTGTGGATCAGTTTTACACAGTAGGAGAATCTTAAAAAGTCTCACCTCGGTTTTATTAAGGTCTCAGAGGAACAGTACTCATACCTGAGCAGACTTGAGTACAACAGCAAGCAGCCTGATGTAGGATATTCAGTCTTTAGCCCATTTTAATGGACTCTGACTTAAGAAGTCAAGTGCTCAGTTTGCTTTATAATGACAGCTGGTTCTGCAAACATAAGTCTAATAATAAAAGATAACAATGGCATTTAGTGTACTGAGTTCTTTTTTTTTAAATGGCAGCGCACGTCATCAAGTAGTTCAAAGCTATTTCAACTTCAAGTAGGAAATTCTCTCCGTGAAGAGTATCAGCAGTTCAGCTACAGTCGATTCTCACAACCATATAAAGCAGATTTCAGTTCTTCAAGGGTTTGTATAAAAAGTCATACACAGTCAGAAAAAAAGCCCATCCATTCCCTTCTCTGGCAATAATTGGGAACATATACCCAGGGAAAGACTGTGGAAGAGCGTCAGATAGTGTGATTCTTCCTTGGGTGTATCTTCCTTGCAACCTGTAGTTCACAGACTTCCCAAGTACTCCAAGACAGCTCCTCAAGGCTTTGTCTGCATCTTTGTATTCAACATCCCCGATGGACTTTCCGTCCATCCACTTATCCGTGGCTTTCTAACACAGTTATTCTTTAGAACATCCATGACCTCTTGTGACAAAGTTTCACAATGTATAAAAAATACCAGGTCTGTGCTTGGCCCCAAAGTGGATCCAGCTATAACTGTACATTTGAGGCAGAATAAAGCCCCACAGTGAGGTTCCCCCAAAGTCTTTTCTTGCTTATTAATGCGAAGCAGGCATTCATAGCTCCTGCTGGGCAGCTCCAGACACCACCATCAGCTGTGGACTTGGTGTATTCCCCATATATCACCAAGTCACAACAAGGGCAGAGATGCAGCACTCTTGAAGCCAGCTCACTAATGCAGGATGGCTTTCTTCTCTGAGAAGGAAATTCTACAAGCAGAATCCATGTTCTTTATTCATCTGACTGCTAAATTCCCTCCTCCAGCTACTTTAGACATCGCAGTTGGAAAAAAAAAAAAACCAAAAAAATTGAAACCGAATTAGGTATTTTGAAAAGATGCTGCAGTTCCACAATTGCTTCCGTAGGGTCACAGAAAACAGGTTCTGAGCAACCTTGGCTGATGCTTATGTGACAGGGTGTGCCATTAAAAAACTCACTAAACATTTAGCTTGCAGGCAGATCAGTCCCTTGCTCTGGCTCCTCACACAACTGCCAAGCCCTAGAAAGGACATGTGACTCCTCTGTACTGTGACATCCCATTCTGGCACCACTTTAAAGTGGTTATGCAGGTGCAGTTTGCATCTTTCAGGCCATTGATTCTAAAAGAGATTGGTAGTTAGCAAAATATGTCATGACCTTTGTTACTTTGTAGAAATCTTAAAACTTCCCAGTAAAATCTCAGACCCCTGGGCAAATTCAAGACTATTCAGAACCCCTTGCTTTCTACCAGCTACTATTCACAGGCGCTTTGAAGGAGTCCACAATCTTTCCCAATTTGTTAAAAGGCTGCAAAAAGGACTCCTGTACCATGATTGTACCTTGCTGGAATAAAAGAATTGGCAGGACTTCCCATCAAATCCTGTGTGGACTGAGCCCCCTGTTTTAAAAACAATGTTCGCCAGTGGTGCTAGTTCTGATTATTCTATTTTAAAATCGACAAATTGGAAAGAAACTCTTTACTCTCATTCTCCTACTTGGAAGCGTGGGTAAGTTTACAGGACATCCTGGAAAAAATGCAGTTCACAGAGGGTATTAATGCAAAATGGTATATGGTGCAGAGATCATTTGCTCGTATTTACTCCTTTTCTTAACACCAGACACAGAGTTAAATATCATACAAAGCATTTAACATTAAAACACTCTTTCAAGAACTATAAAAAGACCCAGAAGCTCTGTAACATGTAATTAAATTGAGAAAGTAGCTCAAAGAGCTTGGCAGGGCTCAGAGAGATTAATAAATGTGTGGATGAAAATAATCCATATCTGCATTCAAAATAAGTTGGACCACCCATTTCAGCTGTGGACTCCACAAAGACACTACAGACGAGCCCGGTGTTGCTTCCCATCAGCCACAGAGCGCTGAGAGTCAGTGCAGGAAGCCCTTAGTACTTGAGCCCTTGCATCCTTTACGGGGATGTTAAAGCAGGATAATAGAGGATTGACTGGAATGTTTGGGATTCACCACTGTATTTCCACCAAAATACTTACTTCCAGAAGAGGTATAATCTTAGGAAATGTTCACAGGTTATTCACGGATATCTTACAGACACGTAACACAGGAGAGACAGTAATAGATAACCTGAGCCAGCTTTGTAACTCTTAAAAGCAAGTAACATTAACTGAAAAGTAAAATCCAATTACTTTTTTTATTTAAATATGCATTTCCAGTACAAAAAGAGATGAGCAAATTTCCATCAAAACACACATTTGGGGTTTCATTTCTCTGAGTTTGTATCCATCTTGATGAGCGGATTACAAATCCAAGCAAACTGAGCCTAAGGTCAATCAAAATGCAGTGGAACTGCAATATAGCCAACCATCACTGGCGTTCCTCTCAGTTCTTTCATTCAGCACCGAAGACAGGATTAAGTTTAGATGAGGAAAGAGGAAAAAACCAAAACCCCTAATTATTTAAAGTCTTAATTTCCAGCACAGCAACTTCCAGAGTATATGTGCTCCTGAGGATGATTGGCACAACCACCAGCAAGAGGGAGGATAAAAAAGAAGGGGGAAGAAACAAATGGAAGCAGAGTATCAGATGCAAAAATCTGACATGCAATTGGGTCATCTCTATTGGTAATCAAGTACTCTAGAATTTGAAATTATTAATACTTATTGTTCACATTCCTGAGGGGTGGAAAAAGCACATAAAAATAGTAAAAATAATTTCTCACAGTATCAGCTCCGGTCAATAGTTGCATACTACCTGTAGCACGCTAGACTGCAGCTGAAAGATCAGAACGAGGAAAACTTAAGGCATATGAGGCACAAAAAGGGGACACCACAAGAGACATGTGGACTGGTGAGGTGAAGAGTTGGATAAAACAAAATAGGCGTGATAGAAACTCAAACACAATGTCAGCGGTGTTCCAGGGAAGTTTTTCCAGCCTTGACCAAAGTAACACTCAAGTTTCTTAAAAAGTCTGATCCTTCACTCCTTTCTTTGGAGAGATGATACAGAACTTAAATTATCTGTCATCATCTCTAAGTAAATAAGGTAGATTATTTAGAAAACACACCTGACCTTAGGCTGTGTTTACAGCTACAAGTGCTTTCCTTTAATTTGCGTCACAAACTGGGCCCTTGGTCTGAGAGCCCATATTGAGCTCATCTGAACATAGTGGCATCACCTGTAAAACAAGAGGTGGTTTTGGAAGAGCAGAAGTACAACCTGGCTAAAAAACTAAGCACCCCTCTTCTGCACAGGCTTCACCACTGCCTGCCTCCAACCTACTTGCCTTATTCCACCTCCACAGAGCTCCACATGAGGCACACGGAGCTCCACATGAGGCACACAGAGCTCTGCACGAGGCACACGGAGCTCTGCACAAGGCACATGGAGCTCCACATGAGGCACACACGAGCTCAAGTCCTCCCAGGACTACAAACAAAGATGAGAGACAAAGAAGCTGTGAGGAGAAGGCTACAACTCCTGCAGGTCGCTTGGTTTTATCAACCAAAAGATATCCCCTTCATTTGCTGCTATGACATGGGACCCACACGTGCTGTTTGTGCCCAGCCTCTCTGCTCTTGTGACCACCACAGCCAACACTGGGCATCTCCTGGCACCTCTCAGAGACATAAGTGTGAGGGACAAGGCTACAAATTATCCCAATATTTAATTCTGAGGCAGACATCACTTTGCATTCAAGCCAAGTAACAGTTCTTTTTCCTTCAGGTCAGATTTCTGTTCCCTGGTGAAGAAACACAAGGACTTGGGTACAGGTTTCCACCCCTCAAACCCTTCGGCACTTTTGGATCCAGCCCAATCCTGCCAACAGGGCCACACACAAAACACAGCATTTTCCTGTACGAACAAAAGGAGTATGGGTCTTTGAAAGCAGTCATTAGACTATTAGACTTCAAATAAAAAGGAAGTTCATTGTTTTTCTCCACTCATGTTTTACTAAAAAATAATTTGAGTTGTCCATGTACAACTTTTCCAAAGTACTGTATCATGAAATATTCTGCATGATGCAAAGAAAGGGTGAACAAGGTTCAGAAAGATTTCTAAGTCCATAACCCCATGAGCTGTCCCATGGTTTCAAAGATGACTCTGTATATACTGAAAGTTGGGTGTCTGTTGTCAGTGCCAAAAACCCAGTGAATTTGGTATCTGGAAACCTACCCTGTACTGTACTGAAACTATACGTGGTCAAGACACATTTGGAACTACTAAATTCCAGTGAAATATAATATGCACTCTTAGTATTTCATCCTCTTTCAAAAATAAATTCTTTTTTGCTCTCCCCTGTTTAGTAACAATCACTGCTTATGCCAGTTTTAAGTCAGACCAGAAAGAGACTATTAGCCAAATTTGACTTTGAATGGTAAACTTACTGACTTGAAAATTTCGAAAAAGCCTGAGCTGCAGCAACGTGCCTCATTTTTGCTCTGGTTTTTCTGGTACCTTTCAAGTGATACAACTTTTCCTTTTTTTTAATAACGCTCATTAAATCATTATGCAATATAATTACATAGTACCAAAAAGCTCTTTACCCGCCATAAGGTATCCGCACTGATGTTAAATTTTTTATCTTATTGTCAGCTTACTATAAAAAGATATTAACCTTTAGCTGATCTATGCTCACATTTGATTGCTATCCACTGTGGCACATCACAAGGGGCCAGGGTTTCACTGTGCACCACTTTACTTTCCAAGCAAGGTGCTTCTGACTCCACCTTAGCTCCTCTGCTGTTTCCAGTGAAATGGATGTGTAAAACTCTTCTAATAGTCTCTGAAGTCAACAGCCAACACAGAGGAATATGAGGCTCATCACTTTAAGGCTTTAATGCCAAGATGTTTAATGTCTTTTTTTTGTCTTTTTTTTTTTTGGTTCTAATTGGGCGTTTTGGTTTAAATCCTACTTTCTGACTGATTAATTTTTCGATTAATGCAACTCATTTTCAGTTTGGTATTTTGCCTAGTTCCCTTCAAATTGAAGCAATTATAGAAAAAATTAAGTGCTCCAATAATTTTAAACCTCTCCACACTCTGCAATATTATCAATGTACTTCACTTTTTTTGAAAGGTGCAAGCTCTTCAGGAGTGCTTACTCTTCAAGCACGCATAGTCTATGAACTGATTAAATATTATCAGATAATTTAAAATCTTTACAAGAGCTTTGGCTTTCCAACATTGAAAGCAAATGCTGTGCTAAACTTGGATGATGCTAGGACATGGTATGCTCCAAACATAAGAAATACCAAAATTCTTTTTGAACAAAGACAATCTCAGGCTTTATAAATGTAACAGCAGAAAAAAACACCCTCCTCATGATTGAGAGGTAAACTCTTTCTTCTCAGATCACAAGCCAGAGGAGTTGGGCTGAAGTCCTGCCAGACTTCAGGACTGGCAGACCGCTGCATGCAAAGCCTCCTTGTTATAGGAGTATCCACAAAGACTTTCCTCTTGCAAAACAACTTGCACAACTGAACATTTGACATATACGTCTCACTTTGAAGAAAAACCCACCACAGGTAGACAGAAACACTCACCTGAGGGGCTGCTGAGGTTTGAATGACTGCTGTCTTTGCAGTACAGCAGGCAGACACTCTTCTTGTGTCAGGAGTTCATAGGTATGATTTTAAATGAGCTGTGGAGCAGGAAGTTATCTCATCTTGCACGCCTAAATGCTGTCTTAAAGAGTCCACTTTTACAAATCTACAGCACTTAATCATAATTTTAGTGCTCTTTTCATGTAAGGTTTTCAGAGTAGATATAAAATTGATACATCTACACACAGAAACCTTATTATTTCTTGATACTAAAAACAACATTGAGGCAAAAAGAGAGGGGTTTTTTCTTGGCTAGTATTGTTAAAAGACTATAACACAAAGAAATATACAAAACACAGATACATGAAATCAATGGTTTCAGTGCAAGGCTGGGCTTCTTCCTATATGTTACACAGCATTTATAAGCTCAAAAAATACTGTATTATGTATAATGGTACATGACTACAAAAACAGGCTTATTGCATCCTCTAACTTAGCAATACTAAGACTATCCCTCACACAATTTTTAATCCACTCAATTTAAAACAGTAATGTAACTACAACATGATAGACTCCTGCCAGCATCAAATATCTATTATTCATTCCTTAAAGAGAGGCAAAAAAGCAAAAGCAACACAGGTTAACTCCTTTTTTTTTTTTTTTCATTCTTGTTAAATACCAAAAGAGCAGTTTGTAGGATCAAGGGTAACTTGGGTTGCTTAACAAATGCCATTACATTCCACACAGATTTCTCCTGATTGCCTCAAAAAGCAATCCCCCTGGAGATGCAGCAAAGGCTGATCAGCCTAATCACTTTTTTGTCCCACGTACCACATTTTTTCCCCCACGTACCATGAGAACACCGCTGTATTGCACCAAATGAGAATACGTGCTGTAAGGGAGGAACTTCTGACCTCACCCCCAAACACTTGGTGAATACAAATTCTCCAAATTTAAATCCACCACCTAATTGGCTAATCCAAAATCAGCAATTCAACTGTTAGACAAATTCTTTTTACCATGTATTTCAATAAATACTTAATGAATAACCTGTGACAGTGAAATAAAAAGGGATGGCAAGAGAGGAAGGGAGAGATTACAAATCAGCACTTACAGCAGCATATTTTGTCTGTTCTCCCTGTATCCATTTTCAAACCTGTCTTCCCTTTCTTTGCTCTTTGGAGTAATTTTTCAACCTTGACCTTAGCAGAGTGAAGAGATTAGCTTCAGTGCTATGATAAGCAAGTCTTGGGTCTGAATAGCCCTTCTACGCACACATATATCGGCCATCCATGTTAGTGGATGTCAGACACGGATCAAGGGAGAGTAGACATCACACTGTAAAGGTCTCACCATGGATCAGTCTGTCAGAATGCTGCAAGAAAATATGCATTCTTTCTACATCCTGAGCCAAATGTATGAACTTGGGAGTTGTGTCAGGCTTCGGCTGGCCAACACAAACTGGAATCCAAAGGGCTGAACTCTTCTCACTTGCAGCAAACCATGAACTCATCATAGAACTGCTCTGGATTTTCTTGTTTGAGACAGGGTGGACTTTACTGATGATGTCCTCTGGGAAGGAAAGGTGCTCAAAGTAATAGTGTGACACTGAAACCTACTCAAACCTGTAACATTAAGTAACAGCACTCATGAGCCCCACAGCTGCCCCCCAGAGCCTCTCTCACAGTTTCGGGGTTTCATAATCACAACTTGTCTTTCTTAAGTACTATTTTCTCCTTCTTGATCTATGTAACACCCACAAAAATATCAGGGAAAACAATGAAACTGACTGCACACTAGGGACAGGGTTATAAAAAAAGCATTTGACATCAGCCTCATTCTGCTCCCATTGACGTCAGTTATAAAATTCCCACTGCCTTCCTGGAAGCCAAGAGATGCCACTGAAGATCACTTTTGAAAACAGCAATCCAAGAGCAGGCAAATGTAAAAAGATAGCAGACTGACAGATTTTTCTTTTTCCTCCTGTTGCTTCTAATTATAGCTTTATTAAACTGTACCCCATCATCTACATGCTACTGCAGGGAGAGGGTCCCCTGGAACAAATGGAGAGGTCAAGGCCCTTTGCAAGTCTGCTAAAATTGATGCTGTCTCTCCAACCCAGCTTTCTCATTTCTCATGGAAGAGTGAATGTGTGCACACAATTTATTTAGTTCATTTCATATTTTACTCCTGTACTGAGGTGCCCTGATTGTCCACACTGAAAAAAACCGTCTAGTTTTCTCCCTGGTCCTTTCCAGAACAAACTGTGAGGATACTCCAAGGGGAAGCAGTCTGATAGGAGAGTTTATCTCAGCATTCATACTGCATAAAGAATCTGTCTGCATGGAATGCCAAATTTGGCTCGTTCAACCTTTCTGGCGGACCTCTCATCCTCTAACACCCACAAACCAACAACTCAGGATATGAAACACACAACTCAATGGCATTTTGTAGAAAAATCACCCCCCCCCATACCATTCTGCCATGCTGTCTGCCCAGTAGTTCAAGCGTTTTGAATTGCCAAAATTCAAAATGTGTCACAAAACCATCACAGGGACATCACAAGGACCAAGAAAAATACAGATCTAGGCTTTGCAATATGGACGTGGCCCAAAGCATAATGGACCTAGGCCAAACCAGGAAGGCAGAGAGCTTTACAAATGAAGCTGTTTCATAGCATTTTTACCAGTCATCACATCCTCTTTGTGAGTCCTCAGCTACATCAAACAAAGGGCAGCTCTAAGACACCAACAGTGTGAAAACATAATGACATACAGACACACACTCTTAACCTACGAAATAACATTTCAAAAAAGAAGGAAATAGGTGGATGGGAGGGAGGTTATATTTTAAAATGCCACACTCATGCCCTGACTGTATCCAATTATGAAGAGGAGATAAAGGTGACAAAGAAACAAATGCAAGAACTTCAAACAGGAACGGACTAGAGGAAATTAAACCTGAAGTCAGGATCTCCACAATCCCAGAGCTCTGCAGCACTTGAGTCCAGCTAGGACCACAGAAGTGCTCAGTAATGAAAGAGAGAAAAAAGATTGTATGTGCCAGTGTCAGTGGATGCTTTCTTAAATAAACAAGTCAAATCCCAGGGGTCAGGGAATCCATAGGTAATATTCACATGAATTTAATTACATTGTTTAAACCACACACCTGATTTGGCAAGACAAAGATGCTTCTTTCCCTCCAGTAACACAAGCGGCCAAGGGCATGCCTGATTTTGGAAGCTTTTTGAGTATAATTTAAACAGCACAAATTAAGAACTAACATCTAAGTCAGCTCTTAATGATGACTTTTTAATTTAGTCATAAAGCTGACTTAGACAAGACAAAGGTTTCTTCCTTAGTTCATGTGTATGCACCAACAGGAAAAGGCACAGACTTAGAATTCTCCATAATGTGGAGAGATCCTGCTGAAGCTGACTGCAATGTGAAATGACACAGGCAGGACTGCCACTACTGTCATGTTCTCATCTCTGTAATTAGCCAGCTGATAAGAGCATCCTTCATATTGCCCTGCAGTTTGTCGGGACCTCTCTCTCGTGCCCACCACAAAAATATGGGTAAGAAAATCCAGGACTAACTTTTATCCAGACCAAATCTCTTCCCATGCGGACAGCTCAAACTTGTTTTATTCATCACTAGACCATTGAAGTCCAAAACAAACCAAGAGCTGAAAAAATCTTAATAGTAAGTAGTTTTGGAATAGACTTCCCTTCTTCTCTTTCTCACTCCTCTTTTCCCTTAAAAACAGGTAGAAGAATGCTTGGAGAAATCACACATTATTTACATGCAGTATTATTTTATGGAATTTTTCAAGGTGTTAATTGAAAGTTTTAATGAATGTTAATCATCTGTCATTTTCATTGGCAATCTCCTCTCTGCCATATGCTTAACTTTTACACCTGTACAGATTTTGCAATCAGTTCTATTAAATTGTTTTACTTTTTTAGTGTAGTATTAGTATTAATATTTAGGAAACAAGCCAGCTGCAACCAAGACTGCCATTGTCTGCAGTTTATTTACTCCATATAATGCCTAGTCCTAAGTGGAATAGAGTAATACATTGTACTGCAGTGGCATTAGTTCTGAAATATTTATATTAATCCAGTATTTAAAAGAGATGCTGGACTGACACCTGTGAAGACCAAAGTACTACAAGGCAGAGCAGGTACAGCACTCACAACATCTGCTTAAGCCTCCCTATATATTGTCCCTATTTTTGTCCCCTGCCTCTCACCCCACTCTCACCCTACATCAACAGGCAATTGATGCAAACTCCAACAGTCATATTTCAGTTCTGCTCTTTTTAAGTAACATGGAGATTTGTTTCTGAAGAGATTGGGCTGAGGAAGCACAAGCATTCAAGTTATGAGTTCTATTTTTGACTGACTGCAAATATTCTGTGTGAACCAAGTCCCTCTCAGCACACATGGCACACATCTAAAATGGACACACCTACCAGGCTTTTCAGCTTTTACCCTTTTCAACAGGGCTGTCATCCCCTCTCCTCAGTAAAGAAGTCTGATCTTCAAAACAGGACTTTTCTCTTGTACATTTTAATCAGCAGTAAAATAACAATAATATTTATCCTTGAGATTTAGCATTAAATAACAAAGAGATGGATGAATGTAGCTTTAAACTCATCTTTGCTTTTTCATCCATCACTACAAAATGGTCTAAGAGCTGAAACAAATCAGTAAGATCAGAGCAGTGCCACTGCTGCAAAACTTCCAGAAGTGAGAAGATGGTGAATACCAAGTTTAGGTTTTTAAACTCAGGAATAAATAACAGGCAGGCTACTGTACATCTTGCTACTTGTCTGAGGATGAGATGCAAGACAGGTGAAGGAACAGCCTGGCAAGGACTGCAAGCCCCAACACGGCTTTAAGCTTTACTAGCAAACACCGGAAAAGGGGTGGAGGAATTTTGGTGCACTTCCTAGGAGGAATCTGTACACACACAGAAAGTGTTACAGAAAAACAGCAGAGAAAACTGTTTCAGAATAGACTCACATCAGAGACCTGAGGATTTAAGTAATAAAACCCAGAATATCGACAATGCCTTGTCCACTTGTCACTGCTGGCTGAGCATGGCTGATTTCTGCAGCCCTTGTGAGGAAGGAAATAGGGAAGCAGGAGACAAGGTTCTCTGCCCTGCCCTCCTGATGATGCAAGCAAAGACCAGTGGAAGGGGCAGATTTAGAAAGGAATACTCCTTTCAAAGGCACAGAGTCTTCAGAGTCTTCTTCAGAGTCTGTCAAGGTGTCTGAGCAATTCACAGTACAGAAATACGTGCAAATTTCTACCTCTTCTTCAATTAAATTTTGGGGAATTCAACTCCAAATTTCGAGAAAATTATTCTTCAGCTAAAGTTATCTCAGCAAAATGAACAGAAGTGCTACCTTCATCAAATGCAGTTCATCCTTCTCAGTATCCCTCTGTTCCCAAAGCTACTGTATGGAGAACGGGGATATGAGAGGCACTGTCTCAATTTTTTCCTTTGGATATCATGCACCCCATGAAGCACCACAAGGTGAAAGGTCTTCTTTGTGGGAGGAACACATAACCTGAGAGTCTTCATGGCCCCTTTTAATGGTGTGTTCCAGGAAGTTCCAGGGTTGCAAACACCCATGAACTTTTTCTATTGTCTTGGAATACCTGGTGGTTTCCTTAAAGCCTCAATGCGTGCGATCATATGAAAATCTCAGGGGTTTTTTTTAAGTTCTGAATTTTACTGTTGAAAGTTAAAGAACCTGAACTATAAAGACTGAGAGCTAGAGCTAGTAAAAAGGAAATCAGAATCTATTACTTATAAAACTCCACGATGCACAAGGTTTCTGACTTTTTAACACTAGGGATAGACAGAAACACTATGCAGATGATTCTGGACAAAGGACAGAAAGAACACCAAGAGAACAAAGTGTACAATAATCTCAGCTAACTGCAAAGTCTGGATTTCCTGTGATGAACTGAAACAGAAGTAAAATCCTATAATCTTTCCAAGTGTAAAATGGAGTAACAATACAGTAGGTAACCCAGTGAAACTCTTTAAAATTTACCCATTCAAACCACTGCTTCCATAGTATAGTTATTAATAATGGCAACCCAGTACCTGAGAAGCCTTGAATTGAAACCTGGTGTAGAGGTGCTCTTTTAGGACAGGTACTACCATGGAGGTACAGAAATTAGTTCTCTTGCCATCCCTTGTGATTCCAGCTGATGTACAGTGCTCATTTTCTACGTACCCTAGTTTCTATTTATACAGCTGTTCATTGAAGAAAAACTGTTTGAAATCATTTAGAAAGATAAAGATACCTATTTCAAGTATTAAATAAACTGCTAGGAACTTCCTAGAAATTTTGCTAAACAGTAGGAAACAAGTTCTTTATTTTCCACATCATAAGCCTAATAACAGTAACAAAACCCCTGCTCATCGCACTACTGCAAATTTTACAAAATGAATTTAGATTGCTGAGAAGAAAAACGGATGGAGCAGAACTGCCGAATGCTCTGGAAATCCCAGGGCTGTACATGCAGCGCTGGGGCCTGAACTGGGATGGACTAAAGGGCACATTCTACTCACTTTCCAGAAGCAGATTCCAGAGCATCAAAAGTAGAAATGAATTTGCATTTGCACAAATGTAAATGATATTCATGAGAATAAAAGGGAATCTCAGAAGTTAGGCTTATATATAGCATATTCATGAATCTGAAAGGGGTATTTAGATGTCTTGATTTTTTGAGCTTTGTTTATATTTCTGTTCTGCTGATTTGTAATGGCAAAAATATATTCTCTCCAGTCCCAAATGTTGATGCCAAACCAGTGAGATGGACCAACAATGCATCATAAGCATGTGGCAGAGACCAAGCTAATAATCTCTGGTGCACAGATTAATTTGGGGTTTATGGTGGAGCTTTCAGGGTACAGCAAAGAGGAAAGGATACAGCAGAGAAGTTCCAGAGCTGCAACAAGAGTTGGGGAGGAAAGGAAATATGAGAGGGCAAGGAAGGAAAGCTCAAGATTCAAGGAAGATAATAAGAAAAACTTGCAGCACAGAGCTGAGGAAAAAACTGGATCTCACCTTCATATCTTCTGTCTTTCTTTCCTGTCCCCTGTCCCATGTATGCAGCAGCCAAGATGGAAAGGCAACTTTGCTCCACGGGAATAAAATCACCTGGCAATGCATCGAGTAACATTTTCTCTCAGAGATTATACTCCCTCTACAATGATTACTGTTCTTCACATTATTACACTCAACACACACTATTACTACACTACAAAGATGAGTACTCCACTGCACCACATCTTAGCTAAAAGAAATAATAAATAGTTTGTTTCTATGCATCAGACTTAAAAATCATGAACTGTTAATTGCTATGTAAGCAAAAGGAAAAAGTAATAGCAATGGCATGCTGCAAAATATATGTATTTACAAATTTACAATTCTCAATTCACTTAATAAAAAATTCTCATGAAAAACTGGTCATCTCTTTTGAACAGAAAGGCAGTAAAATGTATTTTAGGTGTTACTCTACTGAGAGCTCAAGAAACAGTTCTGGATCAAAGGATAGCATGTATCTACTTTGCCTGGGCCACAGCAAAATCCTTGCTAACTCTCTACTGTATCCTCAGGGCTTGTGTGTATGAATGCTGCCTAAAGGTAGCATTGAAGACCTAGTGGAAAAAAAGTAAATATAAATAATCCTTCAGGTTTTAAATTCATTTTATACCAACTATTCTCCTCCCGACTGTACTTTGCCAAAACATTCTCCTGTGTTAAGTCTATGATGGGAAAAAAACCATTTCCATCTTATGTGATATCAAGACCTTTTAAAGTGTTTTGATAAGCACTGGCTTTTAATCAAGTATTACAACATTTGCAAAGAACTTGACGTAATAAGTCACTTATTTCCTTTGTGTACACAGTGTATATTTAGTCTCAAGGCACCACTGCTGCCCAGTGTGAGCCAGGCTCCCGAGACAAGGACATCACCATCCCAACAGCTTTTTTGTAACCTGTACAACCTTGTAGCACTTCCCTGAAAAATGAAGTGGATGAAAGGCTGACATTCCCCATGTCTTCCTGAACACACAGAAGGGCTGTTCCCCAGGTGAAATGGATCTGCAAAGGATGCCACAGGATCCTGGCTTTTGCCCATTTGGTGTTTCCATGTGCAAGCTCCAGCAACTAGAAATATTTTCATGGTCTCCAAAATGGAAGACACTTCACAAAAGTGATCCCTTAGCCAATTCTGCACAAGGAAGATAATCCTCATACCTCCCTGTCTTCCCTCTACTGCAATTTGGCCCCAAAAGAAATCCCATTTTCTTGCAGGAGCAGCATTTCCAAGAGGAATATTCCCTAGTGGCAGTGGCGGGGTGCTGAAGGCATAAATCTAGATAGACAGCTCCTATAGAGGAATTTAAGGAGCACGATTTCCCATGGGGAAACTAAGGCAGAGGTGTGTAAGGAACACATCTGGGCCACTCTGTGGATCAGTGCAAAGCCGAGATCAGACCCATCACCATGATGTACTGGCAGCTGAGAAAAAGAGCAGCTTCAATGCTTTAGATGACAGGAAGAGAATTAATTTTCTGATGTGATGTTTTGTTGATTCTTTCGTCTTGTCATGTACAGCAGAAATAATGTATGTAGGATTAGAGTAAACTCGCAGCAAAAGACTCTTAGGATTATTAAGCATCTCAGCTTCAATTTGATGTTTTATCACCTGCCAACCTTCCACATCAAAAATGATTTTTGTGTGTATTTGAAACACAAAATTTACAAAATATCAGCCCAGAATTTAAAATACTTCTTAAACACGTTAGAAAAGTAAGTTTAAAATGTCACTGAAGCTACAAAGAGAAAAAGCCTGTCCGTTGCTCTTATGCAATAATTAATTTTCATCCTGGGTCCTTATTATGCATTAGTTTTTATAGAGCAACAAAACATAACTGCATGCTATTGTTTAAACACATTTGCTGCAAATGCCAGAACAGAAGAGGCTGGAAATAAGTGTAAAGGATAATACACAAAATGTAGCTAAATGTATTCTATATTATGGATCCATAATACAGAATGCAAATGATTCTGACTAAGCATTCACAGGAGACAGTCTTTAGGGTGCATGCTGTGAATGTATATTATGAATAATGCATAAAACTTGGCTAAATCTTAATGAGTCCATTGACATCCTATGGGGTGCACAGGAGCCTTAGATCCCAAAGCATGTCAGTGGCATATTACTCTCCTCCCCCACTTCATTTAAAAAATACTTTCTTAAAACAAAGGAAATTAAAACACAAAAGAAAAAGCCCTCAGCTCTGATTTAACTCCCATATGATGGCGAATGCAGAGTCACAGACTCTGACTTCCCTCACTCTGTTGTGCATTAAACCAGGGCACCGTATGGCCTTTCCGTAGGGCTGCATCAGGTGTGGGACTGAAGTTATTAATTCCCTAATGAATACATTCAAGGGCTTCTCCACACACAAAAGAAAGAAGATGAGGTGATAAGCACCCCTATTATATTTTTCCTCCATTCTCCTTCTCTAATTCCCAGATTCTTTAAGACGAATAATTAACGTAAAAGGAGGTGGCAGAAAATATGGGGGGAAAAGACATCCCGTTTACTAGTTAGAGCTACTCCAAAGAAGCAAGTTCACATGCTGAAGGACATTGGCAATGGGTGCAGTCACGAGGACAAAGAACTTGACCGAAGAGAAGCGCCTGGTATTTACAGTTTCTAAGTACAAAAACACAGTAAGAAAAAAATTTCCATCTCCTGAGTGAAACCATGAGGTTGTACCATTCAATCTGAGTGTACGAGTATACCATATTCTCTAGGAAAAAAAAAAGCCTTGGCATCAAGCCCCAGCTCCACTTAGAAGTGTGAAGATAGTTTTTGTGTGTCATGTGCTTGGAAATAAATGAGTGGATTTTTCCTATAGCGTAAATACAAAGAAAAATAACTGGTTAAGTTCTTGCTTATTTAGGGTTACGAGTCCTGAAATCGGTCAAAATTGTAATTAACTAATTCTTGCAAAACCTGTGAGTGATGGTTAAGACTGTACATTCTTAAACACAAGAAAGCCGAGGAACAAAAGGTCAAGAGACTTTCCCAGCGCGGCAGAGCACGGCAGAGGCAGATCTGGGCCGTGCTCGTGCTCTCCATGCTCTGCCCCACACTCACCCCTGCATTTGGGTGAGCCAATGCTCTGTTTAAGGACCACTTGGGTGCTCAGCCAAGTGACTTGGGCAAAGCCAATACCTGTGCAGGGCTCAAACCAATGGAACGGATCCCACCCGGCCTGGCCTGGCTTTGCCCTCTATTCCCACGGCACTTAGGCCAGCACACACACACTCATGCACTCCCCAAGTACTCACTGTACATCCAGCCTGGACAGCCCGTGGACTGGCCGGCATGCCAAGGCAGACCTGCACCTGAGTGAGGTGTCTACACTCACTGGGGCTGGCAGATCGGGTGAACACTTTTCACTCCATCCACATTTCAGCACCTGAACCTGCCAGACTAGAGCAACAGGAACCCTGGGAATCCCTTCCCTCCAGAGACTGAGACAGGAGACTGGCTTCTGCCACAGGAATTGCCCTCCTGCCCAAAGCAGGGACCAGGGACAGGAGAAGAAGGCACGGTTTGGGACAAATTTGACATAACCAAGTTTTGCAAAAAAGAGAAGAAAAAATAGCAACTGCCAGGAAATTCAGAAACACGAGTGTTTTGTAGGTTTTGTTAAAATCTTCCTTCTCCTCCCACATGTGCTTCCAATGGAAAATCAATACCAGGGAGAGAGAAACTATCTGGGTGTTCAGCAAGCATTTTTAACCTCAAAAAAAAAGTTTAATCCGGCTTTTGTTTTCCCTGTTTCAACTTCTTACAAAAACAACATAATATCCAAACATGATTTTTTAATATTCAACAGACAGATCCTTGAGGAAAGTAAGTGATGGAAACAGTTCCACTGGATCTAAAGCAGAATCTGGCATGAAATATGCACAGAGAGAGCAGGGACACAGGTGTGCTGATCTTTGAGTGTAGCTGCCTGTGTATTTAAGCATGTATACACAATCTCATTTTACAGCATAACAATATCCTTTTCTTTTGGTGACAGGTGAATTTTTGTGCAGTTATAAAATAAACTCAACTTTCTTCTTGTTGAGATGTAAATTTGGCCCTTATATGAAAACATATACATTTACACACAGACGCATATATTCTAACTGAGAGCAAGGGCCAGGCTTTCATACGAACAATACTGTAAAGATAAGTATTTTACCTTTGCAACCCATCCTGCTACTATTTATACTTACTGCTACAGATATCAGCAATTGTTTCCTTGCCTCCTCACCCCTCCTGGACACCATGAGAATGACAGAGAACGGAGTCTCTCGGTAGCACTTTCATTCCCAGCAGGAAGCTCAAGCGTTTGTGATATCCATTTTGATACAAAACCTAAATTAGGCCTCTGGAAATAGGTAATGCATAAAAAGAAGCATTTTTGTGCTACAAGATTATTATTATAGGTTACTGTTAACCCTTGGGAGATGGAGGTGAGTCCTGCAGCTCCCCACTGGGTTGAATATTTGCTGAGAAATCACAAGCACTTCCTAAGCAGATATTTCAGGTGTGCTTCATGCTAAAGAGAACGATCCTGTTGACCCATCATATTCTGATAGCCAGTTTGAGAGAAAAGCATTGTGAGTTAAACAAAAAGGATCAGCACAGCATGCACATACTGCAACTCTCCTGTGCTAGGAGAAGATATAAAAGGGGCTGGATACAAGGACAACTGTGGAATTACAAATGCAGAGATCAAACAAACAAAAAAATACTGCATTTGGGAACTACCCAAAACACATTTTGCTTCTTGGCTCCCTAAAATTCTTCCTTATGGCAAAGTTTCCACTAGGTCACAATCTAGTGAAAAGAAACACACCATTCCAAAAGGAAAATATAAATCCAAACCTTTAAATATTTTGTGGTTTTCAAGTTTCAAATCACTGCAGATTAAAGTGTCAGGGCTGGAAGTCTGTGTGATTTATCCCACCTTCACAATTGCAAATCATAAAGCTATACAAATCATAAATTAACTTTTTTTCTTCAGAACCACCATCACCCCTGAAGTTCGGAGAACTGGTCAATAATTCGGATTCAGTGAACCAGGCTATCATGCACTAAAGCTACTGTTGTGATACAAGTTGGCCTAGCATTACTCATTGCTTGATTTACTCCCTTAGCAAAATGAGCCACACAGGAAATTCAATCTCTATCTGCCTACACGATTAATTCAAGTTCAGCTTATCCTAAGCATTTCTCTTTCCTTCAGACATGCAGACTTCAAAGGGCTATAAACTATGATCTTAAACGCAAAACCAACTGCGTGTCAGTAAGCTTTCATTAAATATAAATAAATATTTTAGTAAACCATGGTTGCTACTTGTTAAGCCTGGGAAAAATGGAGCCTTGCTGTAACCTGGAAGACAAATTGGATCTCAGAGCCTCACACATCCTCCCATTCAAATCCCCATGCCTTGTATACCTACAGGAATAACAAAGGAGAAGCATTCCAATAACTTCATGTAGTAGCAAGGCAGGCTGCAGTTCTCCTAATAAATGTAAGCTTTATTGCTCCTTCACTCTAAAAGCCACATTCTCAGTGATTCCTACACACCAAAGGGGAAGTCCTGTGGAAGAGGTGTTATTTCACAAACCGTTCTAACTATTGCACTGGTGACCAGAGCACACAAATCTTTGCACCCCTATGTGGGTAAACATTCCTAAAAACATCCTCCTATCAACAGAAAAGTTCACATGGACTACAACTCACTGCAAACAGCAACGAGCTTTCCATTTGGCCTAGAGATTTTCCTACAGCCATGGAAAGGCACAGAGAGAAAGCCAGAAGTCCTAGCTGCTCCTTTTCCACTCCACCATTAAGTTTGGCATAGTTTTTCCTAGACAGCCCTCTTTGCTCTAGCAGCTCTGACATCTGTGCATTGCATTTGCCCTGTTGTGCAAGCAGGACTATTTCCTCAGAGATAAACAGAGATCACCAAGCCCACAATGCCTGACACAAACAGAGTTCAGATCCAAGCTTCTTGTGTAGCCTAGATCCATCCTTTTCATTTGCAAACGTAAAGCAAACTTGGCAAGACCCAAAGAGGAAAAGAAGGAAATTCTCTTAATAAAGAAATGGGAACGAAAAATCTCCCTCTCGCAAGCATGCTTTTTTTGAACAGCTATTTGAATCATTCCTGCTTATAGACAGTCCCACTTCTTCAGCAATGGAAAACCAATACAAGCGTCCTGTCATTTGATCCCCCCAAACATTCTGTAATTTAATGGGAGTAGGCTCATCACTGGGCTCTCAGACAGAAGTTTGCCCACATGCCTTTTAAAGTACGTACCTGATTTTGCCTTTGTCTGCTATGCTCCTTTTGCAGCTGCATTCCCAGGAGAAAGTTTCTATACCCACTTTCCCCTGTCATTTCTACAGTCTGCTCAGAGATGTAGTCATTGCTGGGTTTCAGCAGTTACACTTCTTCCTCAGTTGATGCTTCTTATTTATTCTGAAGTTTCCAGTGTAAAACAAACAGGAATACCACCTTTGTAAAATTACTACTATCCCACTGTCCTCCAATGCAACATTAACAAGAGGCAATATTCTCCAAAGCTATGAAGCATATACTGCCCTAAATTACATTGCAGTTGCTGCACTGAGCTTACACATTTTTGAATAGGAAGGCTCCCAGGGATCTCTGTCTCTGTTCTGACTGCATTTACTGCTTTAAAATATTTTTAACCCAGACACTGAAGTGCCAGCCTAGCAGCCCTTCATGCTAATCCTAGCCTGGGTGGCTGTTCTTAAGGGAAAGCATTCAAAGATTGTAGCAGTGCATCAACTTTGACCCTTTTCACTTAAAACATGAGACTTCATTTTTTTTAGGGAAAAAAAAATTAGATTCCAGAGGGAATCACTGAACTCTGACCTGCTTAAAATTAGTTTTGTTTTAGTGCCTGTGTGGTGACTCAACAGGCCAATTTTCCAGACACTTAAGACTTCTCTGCTCCTGAAGATTCCAGTTCAAGTCCTGGACTCGCTGCCTGGGGTCGGATCAGAACACTTTGTTCCAGGGCTTCAAGCAGTGAATTCCCAGATCACTGTACCCTTGTCAGATGCTGGCATGCTTGGTAATAAGTAGGGCTGCAACCAAGCTAATTGTATTTTTAAAAAAATCTGTGAAAAGTTTTGCTTGCAATACATATGTTAGACCAAAAGAATTTCCCTTCAAAATTCAGCAGTCAAGAAATGTTTATATGGCTCTGATAAACATTTCATGATAAGCTGGATTCTTTTGGGGGGGGAGGGGGAAGATGTGTACTTTGGTTTTAACAGTGCAGCAAATAATTCTCAAATAGGGTCTGACTGAATGTATCCATCTCACTGGGAATAACTGATTTCATTTTTTTAATCTGTCACAGGCATTACAAACACTAAATGAGTCACCATAGACTCCTATGTTGCGAAAAATAGCATCACAACACTTCATTTGCTCTTCAACAGGACTTCAAGTGTAGTGCCTGGTATCAAAAAGCCTTGTCAGTTAACAAATTAAAAAATCCCAGGAAATGACACCCCAACACAATCTCTTAAAAAATTACTTCCTGCAGAAGTTTAACACCACCCAGCAAAGCAAAGCTCATCTAGGCGCAGTAATTTTCCTCAATCTCAACAGAATTTTTCAATTTAATCTTATCATTAATGCTCTAGCAGATACTTCGTATCTTTCATCAAAGGATCTCAAATAATTTACTGAACAGCCTCAGAAATCTACTGTAAAGCAAGTGAGCACGATTATCTCCATTTGTAAGTACTGAGGAACTAAAGCAAAAAAGATGTTAAGAAACTTTGGCCATGAGGCAAGAAGAGCCAGACCCAGAGACAGAACCTAGGTGCTGGTCCATATTAAATGGCATCTGTTACATTTCCATCCCTGTTTCACAGTGATTATGAGAAGAAAAGCTATGCCAACGCCTGTAATCACTTATTTGACAGCTGCTAACCCAAAGAACACAAAGGCAGTTTATACACCGTGCCCTAATCTGCCTGGATTTGATCATGTATGAACACAGCACTAGTACTTGCTCCAGTGTAATTCTGTGTTTTTCCAAGTAAGAATGTAGCTTTCTTCCTTTTTCAGAAAGACAGCAAGGCACTAAAAGACAGAGTTTTAACACGCAGTCATCAATATGCTGTTCTTACAAATACAAATGTAAAACAGTAATAACACAAACAATGATGCACACTGTGCTGTATCAACAGCATGACTGCATTCTGCCCAGAAAGCCCTCCTTCAACCTAGACATGACACCTCTCAGGATAGTCAGGCCTGGCCTTATGCCCCAGGAGACACTGTCAGGACATCCAAAGGGAAGGGAAAATCTGTGACAACAGACAGGGACTCTGGCTCGTGAGCATCCTCCACATATTTAACCTCAAGATCAGCCTGCCCCTGGTGATCACAACTGGTGATCACAGGACCTTAAAAATGCCCAGTGAGGGTATAAGTTTTGAACCTGCTCCACTAGAAGCCAAGGTGCCGAGCCATGGCAAACAGCAGTGTCTAACGTAAAGAAGTAACTCGTGCATGGTGGTCCCGGTCAGATGGCCAAGTCGTGGTTTCTCTGCCTGAGAGGACCTCCCAAAGAACCACCACAGCACCCCCACCAACGAACCTAGTCTCACAAATTCCCACCATGCCTTCTCTGAGGAGAACTGTCACTGGATTGAATCAATGTGAGCTAACTAGGTTATTCATCACCTGCAAAAAAACGATGCTGCTCAGAGCTTTTTGGATACAATGGTGGAGTGAAGAAGGCTTTCTTCACCGCCTACGCAGCCTGGGCTCAACTCTGCAAAACAAATTTGAGCCGCAGTTAGACTCAATGTCAGACTTTTGCCAGCTGAGCTCCCTCTCACTTCCTCAGTTTCAGGTCATCTGAATACCTTCACAACCTGTGAGGATAAATCAAGCACAGAAGGTGTTTAGGAACTAAACACACATGTCAGGTGTTTCTACAAAACCTACACAAAGTTATATCGAAGCATCCCAAATTCCAAATCCTTAACAAATATATCACACATTTTGGAAACGGTGGGCAGGGACTTGAAACACAGCCGCACTGGTTATAAAAAATGAAAGGAGACAGAGTAAAGCTGGGAAGAAAGCAGGAGAGAATGCATATTTTTTGCTCTGTAGGACAGATCAGTTGCATGAAGCTTATCTTCACTGGGGTGCACTCTTTGAACGGCTCAAATCTTAAAGCATATTTAACAACACATTAATAGAGGCAATCACTGATCTGTTGATCCCCATGCTAGAAAAGCACTGCTGGGACTCACTGGTCAGGCCTCCTGCCTGATGGAAGGACCTCATCCAGCAACTCCCTCTAACCCCTGGTACAGCAAAAACCAGGGCCCAGGCACAGACCCAGCTGGTCCTCATCTTGCATTGAGAGCATTAGAAACTGAATATTCCCAGTTCCCGTCTGCCCATCTTCCCTCAGCCACACCAGCTCGGGACCGACGTGCTCACAGACCAGTGAAGAGACCCATGGCCATAAACCACTCCCACAATCAACATCTGGTTCTGTCACCAAATCCATCCCACTGTATGTTACATGCAAACTGTTCATGTCATTGATTTTTTTTTTTTAAGAAATTATTTACTCAGGCTCTTTGATCTTCCTCAGCACCAGCAAAATTAAAGCTCCAATTCAGCGAAGGGCTTAAAACATTTGCCAGATTCTAAGCCCTGAAGGAGACCTGCTGGCTACAGTGGGACTAAAGTGCTTAAACGCAGGCATATTCGGAACCACGTCAGGGCCAAAATCCCTGCACAGCCATTCAAAATGCATCCAAGGCTTGCGCTTTGCTTCTGGAAACTTTATTCTCACTTTACATATAGTCAAAACCTGACAAGAGCTCACTGTCGGATTATGCAGGAAATCTGCAAGTTTCACCAAGGTGTGATCTTATGCTTTTTCACACATTATTGTATCATGCTGCGCCAGAACACTAACGTATGCACAGTTCTAAAATAACTTGCATTATTACAGCCCAGCACGGCAAACGGTGCTGAGAAGCCAACACGCAGACCTCCAGAGACTTGCTCCTCAGTGACTTGCAAACTGATAAGGGGTCAC
>VZTE01000950.1:45593-216320 GCA_013397775.1 Eulacestoma nigropectus | reverse complement strand
TTTTTTTTTTTTTGATAGAACTGCTTCTCTCCAGACAAAATAAAGTAAGAGATGAGCAAATGTTTCTGTGAAGAGCTATTATGGATAAAGTTGAAGTTTCACTAGTAAAAAACAGCTTTAGGTTTGGATTGGTTTAAATGGGCTGATTTTCCTTTCTGACCGTGTAACTGAAACACCTTTTGTGATCTGCTGTAGGTGAAGAGCCCACAGCCTATGGCTGAGCACCAGACAGTCCCAGGATGTGCTGGAATATAGGGCGAGCTCCTGGGCAGGGAAACCTGAGGTTTAGCCTCCTCCTGACACCAGGTTCAGGGCCCTGTGCAGAAGAGTCAAAGCAGGAAAGAAGGCCAGAAGAGAAGATGTCAGGCCACAAAGATAAAATCAAGATAGAAACAAGAAGTCAAGTGGCACTCTGGGACTTGCAGAAAATGATCTATTAGACAAATCAAAAAAACGTCACTCAGAACCTGTCAGACCAATTAAAGATCTCTGAATTAGTGTGTGTGTGGTGGGGGAGTGTTCGTATTTTTTATTTTAACTTACTTCAAAACAAACCGGAAAGTTTGGAAAAAACAGAAGGTCTCTAGTAGGTCTCTTTGTTCAGAAAGAAATCTGCAATAAAACCCTATTGTATTCATCCTCCAAGCCAGAAGCGGGGCTGGTATTTGTAAACCCAGGGCAGGGATTAGAAGCCAGGCTTTCAGACAAAGAGCAAATCCAAGAGTTCACAGCAAGGACTCTCCAACTGTAATATTCTTGAAGTCCTTCTCACCCAGACACCAGCTGTTTATATCTGGAATTTCCTTTTCTCTTTCATAGATTCAGACTGATACTTTCACAGTGAAGGCCTTCATGCAGCTGATTAATTAAATATCCTTTTTGAATATGGAGGTTTTAAAAAAAAAGTGACTGTGAGATAACTAGTATCCATAAGGAAGCAGACACTGAATGTTAAGGGAGAAGGAGGGAGAAGGGTCGACAACAGGCATGGGACAGGAGGAAGAGGCACCACGGAAGACACAAAGCAGCCCTGAAGAGCATCAGTCATCAACTAGTGAGTTTTAACACTGTTTACAGTAGGTAGGCTGCTCCCAGACTTTTGGGACTTTTCAAGGCTTTCAGAATAATTAAATATTAGTCGTTGTTTTATAGCAGGTAAGGACATTTTTACTCGGGAACATTTAGCATCTCTTGAAGCACTCCAGAGCTGGAAAAGCTATCTTTGCCTGTTTCAGCTCTCTTTGTTCACAGTTATAATCTATTTAGTGGCTGAATAGTTGGAATGGCATTGAAAACTAATCACCCTCCTACTCTCGTGTTACCTTCCCTACAACCTGTTTACCCTCCTCGCCCACTGTTTTCCTGAAAAGCAGCTTGCTGACAAGTGGCAGGATTACCATTTCCGTGGTGACACAGCTCATCAGAGAACAATGCACAGAGATGAATGTCATTTTTGAAGGAAAACGAATGACTTTTTTTGGATACATTTATTCCACAGAGGTGGTAAGTGCAATCTTGCTTCTTACTGTAATTCGCAAGCTCATCATCACCCCTCTTGGTGTAATCAATTCCCTGATGATCAGTGCTCAGCCAGTGCTTGTGTGCATGTTTCTGTGTGTGTGTGTGAGGCAACAAGTGTGCAATAGAGCTCAAGTTCACCCTGGTCCATGAAGCATGTGAGCATCCTGTGACTGAAAATATGCTCCCTTTCATAATCCTGAGATTAGCAAATTTCTAGTAAAGGATGTCAGACAGAAAAGGGAGGGGGGAAAATGCGTAAGGTAAATACAGAGGAAAACCCAGCCTGAGAAATTAACTAACAGGATTCCTGCTCAGTTCCAGCTGCATCTCTGTCATTGATGCCTGTGTGAACTGGAGTGAGGTCTGACAACTCCTCTGGCTTTAAAATCCCTTCTCTTAAAATCAAGAACTTAAGTAGGTGAAGCTATTTTAGAGTTCCTTGGCTGTTTAGAAGTTGAATTGTGCCACTGCCAATTGATCATAACCAGCTTGGGAGAGATAGAGGAGGGAAGGTTAGCAGATCACAAAATATGCCCTTTTCAAACTGTGACTTTCATGAAAAATGTCACTGGATGAAAGTGATTATCATCTTGGCAGCTGTGTTTGGTAGGATCTGGGATTGCACAGACAAACAGCTGAAAGGTGCTAACTGGCCTTCCTCAGGTGTGTTCCTGGCTACTGGCATTTTTAATGCTAAAAGAGGAGGTGTTTTCCAGACGTGCCTAAGTAGGAAGGTGCCATGGGCACTTAAAGAGTTGCAATTCCGCAGCTGATGTTAGCACTACCTGGCAGGGTGACAGCTGGAGTTCCCATGTGTTTCTGTGTCTATGAACTCATCCTGCAGGCTTTGTGCAACTGAGAGGCTTCTAGACAGGATGGACAGTGTCTTCCACTGGCAGAGAACGTGGATAAATTATACCAACTATAAACTGAATCTGTATGCCAAATCCTTGTGTCGCAGACTTGGGGCTAAAATTAAGTTTTTTGGTTTGGGATTTTACAATGAAATCTATTATCAAAACTGCCATAGCAGCCTCCACTAGTCCAAAAAGAGGAAGCAACATCTTACAGAATTTCAGGTGAATATTTGAACTGAATATCAAACCTGAATACAGCTCTATGAGTTGCACGGTTCTCCTGTTGATTTTATTTCTGAAGACAAGACAGTTCACCCCCATAGGTTCTTCTGCTTGTATAAAGAGAGAAAATAATTTCTACTCAGATCATCTGTCTGTCTGTAACCCATAGAGTTTGGGTTACAAACCTGAACAGTCCTTTCATTTGTGGTGAACCCTATTTTTGGTCAGGAGCAGAGGGGAGGGAGGCAAGCAGGCAACCAAGAAAAAGCTTAAGAGAAAGCCTTGGCTCGTGCACACAGAAGCATTTTTCCAGATGGGATGTCCCCTTTGCTCTCCCCAAACCTGTTGCTCTGCCAATACCCTCCTCAGGCTGCCCTCGGGAACTCGGGAAGTGGTGGCTGCCTGGCACCTGTGGGGACAGCTGGGTACCTGCCCGGGGCTCGCTGCAGCTGCATCAGCTCTGGGCACCCTCCCCTGCACACCTGGCAATGCACCAAAAACCCATTTGGGTTTTTAGCAAAGATATTTCCCTCCCTCATGGTGTTTTGAATCCTTTCTTCCAGCCTTTGTTAGTTGCGCTTGGAAGGACTCCAGGCAGCCCAGAAGACAAAACAATGCAATACTTCAAACCCCACAGTTCACTCGTGTGTCAGGGCGGGTTCATGCACGTACTCGCTCTGCAGAGGTACGAGGCTGCTTCTTTCAAAGATCGCTTCCCTCCCATCTCTGCCTTGTTGCTTTGCAGCAAGGTGGAACCGAGCAGATCATCTACCGAGGTGATGTAAAATCCAGTGTCCTGGAATTTATTGTTAGTGAAGAAAGGAACAGAGTCAAAAAGTCAAGAAAGGAATTTGTGTGTGTACCTACTGGAGGCTCCAACCCACCCTTTGTATGTGGATAAAGAACACTACGTATTTACAGACAAAAGTAGTGAAATCTACAAGGTTCTTTACACTTTGTCTTTTAATAGTCCTAATTCTGGTTTCTTTACAAGCTGAAGTGTTTATGGTTTGAAATCCACATTATCGTAACTGTCTTGGTCTCAGTGATCCCCTTCCTGAAGCAAGTTACTTGTTGCAGAAGTAAATTACTCCATATAATTTTCTTAGAAGATTATTAAAAGAATTTCTCATAGCATTCGGGTTGCCAGTTTGAACTGGGTGGCAAACAAGAGGTGGCAAACTAATTAACACCTCAGAAATATAACAGATTAAAAGTGAGTATTTCTGTCTCATTTTGAACCCACTCAAACACAATGGGTCTGTAAATTCAGCTCAGAAGCTGTTGGGGGTGAATTCTGCTCAGAAGAAATAATGTTCAGAGAAGACAGAGAAAGCATTGCAATGAAAAATAAAGCACAAGACAGAACAGAAATCTGATAGGATGAAATATCTAGAAGATTACATGGAAACTAAACAGAAATAGAAATACTAAAAGAAAAGCAACCAAACAACAAAAACCAGAAAACCCCAACTTAACAAGAGCCCGAACTGATGGAAGTCCTATTTCTATACATACCATAAGGTTTGATTTTCCTGGAAAAAGAGCTACTTCAAATTAATTGTCATTGTATAAAGGAGAGGCTTTTGCATTCCCCAGCAAAAAGTGACAAACCACATGAATTACTTTCACCCAGTAAGTAATTCACAAAAGATCTGATTCTGCAAAGGAGTTATCTGGATAGTATTACTGCTACACAAAGTGCCAAAGATATGGTGAGGGCCCATATGTCTGCAGATCCCCCCAGCCTAGGCGCATCCACAAGACGTGGGAGGTGGAAAAAGCAAAGCTGAGTGCAGTCCACACCAGCACCCCTTAAGTCTTAGAGCCACAAGTATTTATACATCTGCTAGTGAAGATTAGACTGTCCAGATCATTAAAATTCAATACATAAGTAGAAATACTTAAAATACAAAAGAAAAAACTTTATATAGCTATTTTCCCCCTCCCTCTGAGCTGGTTTCCCTGTCAGTGTAACTCTGCCAGCTTTAATGCCTGTTATTTTTAATTTGCCGTACAAGAGGAAAGGCAATCGGGGAAGTTCATGTGTTCACATACACCCATACACATGCGTGCATCGATAGATATCATACATAATTTCTCAAAGCAAATATGTAGTGATTAATTTAATAAAAGAAATAATTGCAAACAGCATACTGGGTCATGGGTGACAAATCTAATCATTTACTGAGAGTAATATATGCAGAAATAAACAAGATATAGCTTATAAGCAATGTGTGGGAAGTTAGCTATGATTCAGGCAAGCGTTTGGATTTCTTGTTTGTGGACAGAAGGTTGCAGATTTAACCACTTAACAGACACCTCTCTAATTTCCTGGTAATTAATGATTTTTGTAATGGTTATTAAGGCCTCCAGCCTTAGTACTGTCAGCTCATTATTGTATTTGTGAATTAACTGTAGCAGTTAAAAATATAGGTGGACAAGAAGCAGCTCCATCTTATCCTGGGCTGTTGCAGTACTCTGAACTAGAACATGTAACCCCTCTAGTGGAAACTGGGAAAAGTGGAAAAGTGGCTCTAAAGAATTGCCCATGGTAAGATGTGGACATCCCCAATGCCTCCAAAATCAATAAATGAAAATTTCCTTGATCGTACATCCCTTCAAATGCCCCGTGCTCAAAAAAATGCAGCATCACTGATATTTTACTTCTGGATGCAGGAAAAGTGCCTGGAATAGAACAGAGTGAAATGAAGGAAATAAGGTTTGGGCCAAGCATCCTGTTTCACTCCAATAAGAACACAATTAAGCTGAGCTACTCTGAGAAGTTTCCTTTCAATAAACAGCCATGTCAGTTTCAAAATCCTTTAGAACATGGGTGCTGAAACACTGCAATCACCAGAGAAAAAAAAGGACAACAGGTATAAACTTAGGGTACCTTTATTTCTTCTAACACACCTTTTAATGGGATGCATTCCGACTCCAGAGAAAGGGACTATTGAGTTATTTGAATGGTCTCATTCTCCTCCGCAAATGGGAATGAACTGAAACTTGTTATTGTTGCACAGGCCTGTGGTTGCATGGTCTGAACACAGAACTCTGAGCCTTACAGTCCTGAGCTAGCCAGGACTTCCGGCCTCATTCCAGCCATTGACTTTCTCCCATCTTGGTTTCCCCACTTTCAAACTAGTGAAAATACTTAACTTTGAGTTCTTCAAAGCTGAAATGTATACTCAGCAGCAAAGGAAAGTTATTAAGTCTGTATACACTGCACGAGTGTGTGAGCACACAGCACTGGCCACCTGTGGCTTCCCAAAATCCGCATCTTTACACACAGACAAAAACTGCCCTAGATACACTGAGCAATGGCATTATTGTGTGCTCCTTGTCCTCATCAGGAATTCTTATATTGCTAAGACAGACACTCTTTCATCACTGCGTCATCTCCATATCTAAGTGAAAAGAGTCAATAACTCTTCAGACATAGTACTAAAAGGTCACTGACCTGAGGTCATCTGTACTGGGGTGAGAGCATAAAATATTTTTTGTTCATTAAGCAGAATGATAATTGTGAAAGAAAAGCTTTAATAAAGTCTTCTCTGTAAAGTAAGGTTAATCATGTTGTGCCTATGCACAACTCAAATGAAGTTAGAATTAGGTGGTGGACAGGGAATGCCACAAATTTGTCACAAGAGGACAATAACTTTCTTAAATAACTTCCTTCAGGAGAAAACTGAAGCCCCCTCACAGCCAAGCTCAAGTCTCCATAAAGTTCTTGAAACTCTTCCTATTCCTTTTGCACAGCAGCCTAGGCTTGCTGAATTTTAGAGGGGGATGATGGATCCATATCGGAAATGCAAACAGCAATGTGCTGTGTTGCCCTAGAGTGGGACAACTGGTGAGATAAGAGGAGCAGAGACCTGTCCTTGTCCACTTTTGCAAAATTGAGAAGCAGAAAACAATTATTTCTGTGAATCTGTCTTGAACCCTTTTTTGCCCCCTTTCTTCCCATGAAAACTGAAGATGGCTTTTTTCTTATGTTTCTCATCTTAGAGGATTAATATCAACCATCAAGATGGTAGTTGAATGCATATAATTTTATATTTTTTCACTCAGTGTGTAACCTCAAAGCTCTCTATTGATTTACAGACTTTTCAAGTGCTGCTTCCACATGTATCACCATCCTGTGATGCAGGAGTATGTATCACATACTTTTTTTCATTTAAATGTTAATATGTACAGGTAATTTTCCAGTATGCAGAAAATGTGGTAAAAGTATAAGTGTTGAACACTCATAAGATGCTAGAAAGTGTCGTGCCAGATTGTAGAAAAGCTTCTCGGAACCAACACAGCTGGTCAGGAAATACCCCTGCCTGCAATCCAGGCTTGGTTAGCTTTTTAAAAAGGGGCTTTTAAGAGGTTTCATTTTAATATTTTAATGCCAGCAGATTGTGGTGCCTTACAGTAATCAATCCTTAAAACTGATTAATTCCGAGGATGCTCTAAAGGGTGTGCTGCTATATAAAAAGAAAAGGGGATTCTACCCGTTTATTATTTGCATAATGATTGAGGACTCCCCTCAGTTGAGTGCTGGCTAATTTGCAAGACAAAAACTGAATGCTCACTTTCAACGTGCACCTAGTTAAGCCCTAGTGGAAACCCAGACCGAGACTTCTCCCTGCACGTTTGCATACAGCTGAACCCGCACCTTCAGAGCATTAAAGTGCTACTACCGAGGTTTTCAAAGCAGCCTGTGAAATTTAACGGGATTTTCACGAGCGAACCTCTACTCTATTTTGAGAAATTGAGAGTAAGTGCAGGTGCAAACAATGATACTAATATAAGTTCTAACTCAAAGTTTAAGAACCAATCTAAAATAATTAGAAGTCATAAATCAAATACGTGTTATCTAGTGTTTTCATGTTAGCAAAAAGGAGAACTGCAGGACTCCCCAGGTAACTTAAACAGCGCACACGAGGACAATGCTATTCCTTGCCTGCATTACAAGAAAACTAATCACATAGGAAATGACCACTTGATCCTAATAGCAGATCCCTACTCGGGACTCTGTGAAAGATCAAAACAGCAAGGCGGTGCTTAGTCCCCTCTCAAGGAATTCCTCTGGGACTCAGAGCTGGCACCTGCCTGCAGAAAATCACCAGGGTTAAATACCCAGCACCGTTACACGTCAGGCGCTATCCTGCTTATTCACAGGACAAGCCGCTTTTGTATCCAGATGCATTTTTAGCACGATCAGACTTCCCTCATTTCCCACCACTGTTACTTTAACTAGATCTTCCTGTGCTTGGAAGCTTGAATGCCTTGGCAGGCTTTACAAATAGAAGTGTAGCTTTTGACCTCCGGGCATTATCTGAGTCCGCAGCTCACATTTATCAGCCTGGATGTAGTGTTGGTTTTATGGACGCTTCCGCTATCGGTTCATGACAGTTTCTAGTCTGCCCGGTTCTCCTTTCCGAACACGAGCACCTGTTAATCTCAGGGCCGAGCAGCCCACATTAACCATTCAGGCTCTGGTGCAGCCTCCGAGGTCGCTGCTGACAGCACGGTGCACCAGTACTCTGATGTCTGGGATTAAAACACACCTGGTCAAAACAAGGCCAGCATTACTTATCTTAAGCACACACCATAGAGGAACTCTGGTGCGGAAGGTTTTGCAACAATTCTATACAATCTGGCTCTTGATCTTTCTGTAAAGCCTGAAAAATCTGTTTGCCTGCCTCAGTGTCACACGGCAAGAAGTTACCTGCATGGGCTTGATTAGCATTGCCCTGCTCCATCCAAGAACGGTCGTTAACCCAGTACTTCCCTAATTGCACATGCACTGATTTGATTGAAAATATACAGGTATAAATTTAACACCTTCCCCACATCATTGTTACAGTGTTTTGGACTGGCCTCCTTGTACATGCAGCATGCGATGCTGTCATGGCCACAGTTCTCCAAGGTTTAATCAGGGAGTCCATTCTGTCACCTGCTCCAGATGAACAGGATACTTTGCTCTAAGGTGAGGTCCCTGGACATTTAGAAGTTTGCTGGGTTTAAGTTAACTAAAAAATTAACTCTGTAATAGTGTTAATTTTCTTCATAGTAGCTGGTGTGGGACTGTGTTTTGGAATTGTGCTGGAAGCAGTGTTGGTAACACAGGAATGTTTTAGTTCTTGCTGAGCAGGGCTCACACAGAGCCAAGGCCTTTTCTGCCCCTCACCCCTCCCCACCAGAGGGGGCGGCTGGGGGTGCATAGGGAGTTGGGAGGGGACATAGCCAGGACAGCTGAACCCCACTTACCAAAGGGATGTCCCAGACAATATGGATCATGCTCCACATCTAAAGCTGGGGGAAGAAGGAGAAAAGTGGGATGTTTAGAGTGATAGTGTTTTTCTTCCGAATTCACTGTCACATGTGATGGAGCCCTGCTGTCCTGGAGAGGGCTGAACACCTGCCTATCCATGGAAAGCAGGGAATTAATTCCTTGTTTTGCTTTGCTTGTGTGCACAGCTTTTGTTTTTCCTATTAAACTGTTTCTGTCCAAACTTAAGAGTTTTCTCACTTCTACCCTTCCCATTTTCTTCCTCATCACTCAGAGGATAGTGAGTGGCTGTGTAGAACTTAGTTGCCTTCTGGGGTTAAACCACGACAGCAAGTGAAACATTTCACTTTACTATATGGGATAATGTCTCTCTCTAGTGGCTAGGTACAGTCACTATAGCCGCATGCTTTACTTGCCTTTTGGATGGCATTTCTAGTTAAACAATCACTGCCATAATCAAATTCTGTGCTAAAGGTCCCAGGTTAAAGCAGTTTATTGAGCACATCATCAACATGCAGTCCTGACTTCACTAAATCCAATTAGAAAATGTTCATTTTGCAGGGATTGTTAGCTGTTTACTTTCGCAGAAAGAATATTGCTTAGAAAGAAGTGAAAGTTGGTGAAAATATCCAAGGCTTGGGAATTTGTTTCTGGCTAAGTATAGCTCAACCAAACTAAAGCTTTTGGCACTGTTCGTCTCAGGACGCTTCTGAAATCCCAAGGATATATAATATTTAGAGAGAGGTGAGAATAACGTTTTCCCTCAGCTCCTGATGTATTTCAACTTCTTGTTCTCCTAAAAGCCAACAGAACATTTAAGTGGGGGAAATTCTGATAAAAAAGGGTGATGTTTGAGTGTTAAAAGGCTGCTAACTTGATAAGGTTCTCCCTTCCTCTCCACTTACTCACAAGCAATAATTCAGTTCAAGTGATCAGTGACCGAAGGCCAGATTTTTAGAAGTAACTAGATGCAAAAAAGAGAATAACTACACACCTAGAAGGGATTTCTGAAATTTTCTATTGTGCATATGGAGAAAATCCCATTGAATGCCTGCCCTGTTATAGATCCAGTTTCCTCTAAACAATAAGTGACCTTCGCTGTTACTGATATGCAATAGTTGTTTGGTAAAAATAAAGTAGGAATTTCAGTTCAGCCTTTGGTGTCCAACCACCACCAGGGTCATTGATGCTGACTGGGGTAGGAACTTGTTACAGCAAGACGCCAAGGGGATGTCCATGCTGCCACTGTCAAGGTTATGTGCATCATTAAGAGATTTTCCATCTCTGAGTCTGCCTGTCTTCAGTGACAGTCATTAAACCTCATGACTGAAAATCTCACGATGGTGTTTTTAGCACACCTGTCCAGTTACACCAGCACAGAGTGTGAAATGGAATCCCTTTGCAGATGTCTTGCCAGACCATTGTTCCTAAAACAGCAGGGCAGCTGTTGGGTGCTGGAGTACTCAGAGTGTTGGACACCTTGAGGACCCTCTGCCAGGACAGCTGCTCCCTCCCAGCACTCAGGCAGGGAGGGCAGTGAGTGGCAGCTGGGAACAAGCCCATATTCTACCTTTGCTCTTCCCAATGCAGTGCAACTTTGCTGCAGTGAATGGGAGAGATGGGAACTGCAGGAGAGAAAGAAATCCTGGATCAGGAGGGGGATGCGTTCTAGTGCTAGCAAAAAAACCACAGCTTCTGCATATGGTGAAGCCAAGAAGGGAAACTTGGGGATGGGAAACAGTAGGGAAAGCACTCCCACCAGATTATAAACAAGACATTAATTGGGGCTGGGGAAATAATATCCCCATATTCTCCCAGGGCTGCAAAAAAATCAGTGGCAGAAAAGCAAAATCTGAGATTTCTTTCCAGTTTTCCAGTCCCATTCTGCATTTTCTAGACCATGCTATTTTCTATTTAGGACAAAATAGACCAAACAAAAAACCCCAAGCAAATGAGATCCTCATCAGAGATGAGCTGTGGGACTGATATTTTAATATTAGCATATAGCTTACCGTATCCTGCAGGCTCTGGCACTGCATTTATCGGGGGCAAACAAAGGTTTTGCCTATAAGCCCAGTGAAATGGCAGAATTTGAACTTCTGCAACTGCCTGAAGCCTCATCACATGCAGGGCAGTTTGCTGGCCCTTCTCACAGGACCACAACCATGACCAGGTGATAAAGCAGCCCTGACACAAGAAGAACAAGGTTGTCCTCTCCTGTGGCAGGACAGTAGATGCACCTAGAGGACAGCCAGGAATTCCTGACTGGCACTAACAGGGGTCTGTCCCACTCTGGGTCTAGCCCTGCTGCAGCTAATGGTACATTTCAGCAGGGAATAAGGCCTGTGAATTGCAGCTGTGCATGAATATTGATAATAGCCACCAAACACTCTGCTTTCTGTCTCCCCTCCCAGGAGGGGTGAAGTGCTTTCTCAGCAAGGGTGAGACAGTGCTTCCAGGGAGGCAGGAAGGGGAAAATTGTCTCCCGTTTCTGCTACCTTAGGGCTTGCTACTGCTTATACGAAAACAAGTGGTGAAGCTGCCATTAACTTGGGAGGAAGCAGAATCAGACCCTCATTTTTCTGCCAGACAATACACCCTCATAATTATGTATTCACACCATATTTTGATAATGGTTCCTTACAGACTAATTAATATGAATGTTTAAGGAGTCTAGTTTTAATATGTTAGTACTGAAGGAGAGACTGCAGTCCTGTGGGAGGTTATACATATTTCCCACTGATGAGTACCTTAAATCTTAATGTGTATGGAGAGAGGGGAGCATATGAATCTACAGAGTCAGATACAAATGCTTCTTTTACAGGATGGATTTTATACAATTAAAAATCAGTTTTCTTGGGAGCAACGGCGATGATTATTTTTAGTTTCTAATAGATGTGTCTCTGTTTGAGGTCTAATACAACATGCAAACTCCGAAGCTTTTCCTGCCATCTAGAGGTGTGGATTCTCTGGTGACTCATAGAGTGAGTTGCCTTTGTGGCATGTCTCTCACCACAGCACTAACAGGGGCTTTTTCTTCTATCCAGCCAGCTGTTTTCATGAACATTGCAGGGACTTACCCACTTTGAAAATGCTACCTTTCTTGATGATGAACACAAAAGTTTCTGGGAAAGGATGGGCAAACAGAGATCAATTACCATGTAAGACCTATTTCCTTAGGAAAGTAGTTTAAAAACACTTGTAAAATGAGAATATCCCCTCTCTTAAAATAAACAAACAAAACAAAAAACCCAACAGCAGCAAGAGCAATGAAAATGGAAATCAGTGCTAATGATCTGACTCACAGGGGTCTCATCATTAACAGGAACTGACTCACTACATTTCCTAGAAATTGCCATGATGCTCTTTTATCTGCCCTTTGTCTCTTGGGAGCAGAGTGGACAGAAGCAGCTTACCCCATGCATAGACCATGGTGGCAGGTCTGGCTGGGCCCAGTGAAGAAGCTGTATTTGGCTTTTTGCATGTCTGATTTAAAATTGTCCCTGGACTGAACATAGATTGCCATGAGAGATAAAGCATATTGTAAGTCCTGGAGGTTACCACCAGTACTTTGATCAGTTCAAGGATAGTTGTGACCAGCTAAACAGTTTAAATCAGTGTTTCTGCTTCCTGTCACACAGGTTTCTGCTTCCTGCCACAGGGGAAACAAAAACTGTATCTCAGGTTTTAAGGTTTTCACCATGGGAGTCTGAGTCTGCAGTGCACATCTGAGCTATATGATGAGCTATAGATATGTGGTGTACAATACTGGCATATGGTACCTCTCGCAGTACACTGCAGCTGAGGATTGTAACAGAGCAAGGCAGCTCTGAGTGAGGTGCCAGGGCACATACATCTTGGCCATCATGCCCTAGCACTGCTTCCCTCCTTCCAGGAAAGCCACAGCACAAAGACCAGCCTCATCCAGTGCCAAGTAGATATACAACCAGAATAACAGTGCCAGAAGTTTGCAAAAAGCTGGATCCTGGAGTGGAGGACAGCATTATTTCTTATCCCTCTTACTCCTAGTGCAGCTCAAGTCATGCTTAGTAATTTTTTCTAGTCCATTTTGCCATCTGCTATTCTGTCCTTTGCAACAGCTGACAACAGTGCAAGGGCATGAGAGCTTCCATGTGACGGTTGTTTAAAAACAAACACACATTGTGCTCTGTTGCCAAATATTTGTATTACTGAAGAAGACAGAAGCCTTGGCTATGGCTGTGAATCTATTGTTTGAGGTGTGATAAGAGCAGAACAAAAGGATGGCGTCTAATTAATAATAAAACAAAAGCCTAAATATAACTCCAAAGACAAAAGATGAAGGAGTAAAAGAACACAAGAAGACAACATATTTAACTTTATAAAAAAAGCAGGAGCCACCTAAGCAGAGTTAAATCTTTTTGTAGACATCACCACAAAGAAGGGTTTTAATCTAGAGCTGGAGAAAGATAACTTGTAAGACTATGTAAAGATTGTTCCCTGGGAACTCAAGCTCTGTGGGACCACAGAGAAAAGACAAGGTAAAGATGGTGGCATTGGGAGCTGACCAGAGTAGAAAGTCCACCTCTCACCACTGAAACCAAGGAAAATCCTTGAATCCCTCATCTGACAGTCTGTGAAATCAATCAGCACCCAGAAAGCACAAGTTCTAGTATTGCCTAGGTAGGCAGTGGGCACTAACTCAGCAGCCCCTAGAGAAAGGAGAAGTGTCAAATAAAAGTGGAAAATTAACTACTTTTCCCACCTCTCAAGGTAATCCTGGCAGATCAAAGCTGAAGCACAACAGAAGGCAGCTCGAGGAAATTTAAACTCCTTTACTACTTATCCTTTACTTCTGCAACTGAAATCTGGGTGGCTGGCAGAGAATTCCCATGAACACCACTTCCCTTTGAAATGTGTGCCCTTAGTTAATCTGAGGGAGTCCAGACCTGCAGACATTCTTAAAAGGTCCATCTTTTGAAGAGATATCTTTAGAAGGGCAATGCTGCCTGAAAAAAATGAAAGTTAATACAGAAATAAACCTTCCTTCAGGTTTTGCTGAATGATCTTCTGACTAACACGAGTTGTCCAGTTTCTAGCTCTACCACCAATTTCCCACATGCTTTAAGCCAAGCTTAATTTTTTGTTCATATGTTCCACTATATATATAACCATATAATATGTATTAAATTATTTACCTATATTGCATTTATGTGTTTTATACAGCTCATGTATTTCATATATACATTCTACTATATTCATCTCACCCACTGTCTTATCTATGCAGCCTATAATTTCAAAAGGATGAATTTCATAAAGCAGCCATTACTATTACAGGTTGTTAATTTAGTTTGCTCTGGAATTGCCACTAAAAATGACAGCAGCTGCTCCTGGCTCTGTGCTGTGACATAGCTTAAATCTCACCCTATCTATAGCTATAACACAGAACATTTAATCTCTGTCACCTGTGTGGTGAAGAAAAGGTATCCCTGACTAATTCTACTTCTCCTTTTCCCCAAAACAGAGTCTACCTCCACAAAACTGACCTACTTACCCCTTAACCCATAGCTATACTGTCAGGATTAGCCTGTTCATAAGGAGGTCCAAACAGCAGAATTTGGAGCTACTGTGTGACATAGGAGTACAACTGCCAGGTTATTCATTTTATCTCACCCAAAAACCTGCCTGCCTTCAGACAGGTAACTGTGCAAATGAGCAACTGCCAGACCCCAAGCCTGTGTATATAAAAATGGTAGGGAATCTGCATTTTTTCATTTGTTCTTCTAGATTTTATGCATACCTAGGAGCAATAAGCATGTATGAGGTACCCATTTGGGGTTGATAAGGTAAAGAAAAATCAATCATAAATAAAGCAAATTTTTTTCCAAAAGGTCCAAGATTTTTGGGTGCATTTTAATGATCTAGCTAAAGGTTACACAAAAACCATTATTTTGAAATATGGTGAATCCTGTCATGATGGACCAGGAAGGAAGAAAGTTCCCAGAGCCTTCAAGTAGAGGATGGAATTCGTCCTAATGCAGCACTCAAAGACCTTCAGAGACTGCATTCACAGGGAATAATCTTGCCACAAGATATTAGCTAGTATGTGGAAGTGTTCAAGGCCAGGCTGGATGGAGCCCTGAGCAACCTGGTCTAGTCAGTGGTGTCCCTGCCCAAGGCAGGGGGTTGGAACTATAAGATCCTTAAGTTCCTTTCCAACCCAAACCATTCTATGATAAACTGAATTTTATGATAGATAAGTAATCTTCATTTCCATTCTACATCATTAAAAAATAAAAGGGACCAGGTGGAAGAGAACCACACTTTCAGGGAGAAGTTTCAGTGCCTAAGGAAAGAGAGGAAGGAAGTTGCTCAAGCCTTTGTTTTCCTGCCATGGACTAGCATCTGAGACTGGGAAAATACTACTACAAAGAAAAGAAATCCTCTTTTCCCATTTATGGACGGACAGATATTTTGCTTTTTAGTATACAGGTAAGATTTATCTCCATTGCTTGAAAATTTTCGTTTTCTTTTTGTGGTAAATCTACAAATATATGGATTGCAAGGCTGTCACATCACAGAAATGATAAACCACTAAAAAAGAAGCAAATAAACAAAAAAACTCCCAAACACTGTAGCACTCAGAAGACCAAATTTCATTTTATGGAACAAGGTGGAGTGAACCTGGTCTTTGCTTCATTCAGCTTACACCTACTTTATGTGACAAAGAACATTTCTGTCAAAGTTAGCTATAACCATCACAGCTGTGTGGCCACCTAACCAAGCAATCAAGTAAGACTAGTGCAGGTGTCCTACACCTAACAAACAAATCAATTTGAGAATCAAATCAAGTAAGAATTCTGTGGGACACACAACAAAGTGTCACACTAAATAATTAATTTTATCTATAGATATGTTTAAGGATGGGCTACATTTTAGGTAAATGCTGATCTAAATATCTTAAAGCCCTGTAATCTCAAGTTGTATAAATATTTTTTTCCTCTGATGTTCTTTTCTTCTAGCAGGCAGCCTTATTTAAAGTGCTTTTTTGTTTCAGAGGTCAAAATCTAGATTTTCATTTCAGCTGCACTTGTAACTTGTGTACTGGCATTTTGCTGTCTCTGTGTTTATCTTACTTGCTAAAACCTTCCCTTTGACATCTCAAACAATAATGCATCCTCTCAGTCCCACAAAATTAATAAATATATCCTCCTGATGTTGAGGATATGGGAAATGAGGCATGTAAAACTGAAGGCCTTTTTTTCTGAAAACACTTGTGTGTATTGAATATGTACTCCTCATACGTCTTAAAGCCTGCCACTGGAGTGAGGTGAGTCACCCAGAAAGCATGTACTTAAGCAGCCTGCAAGATGAAACTTGTATGAAGGCACAAGGAAAATAAGTGTCAGTGTGGGGAATGGATTTCATTTTTTCCTGCTTTAATCATCCATGACATTTTATGAATACTCCTTTGTTCTGTACAACGTAAATAATGACACAGCCGTTTTTCAGATACGCTGTATAATGTGACCAAGTCCTTAAAATATTGCATACTGTGCCTTAGTATCCATTACGTCTCCTAGGCAAGGGATTCAAGAACAGATGCACTAAGTTTGTTTGTGTCTTCAGAATCTCTGTTTACCTCTGCATCTTTTTTCGCAAACAACTTCAGTAAGATTAAATTGAAAAAAAAAAAAGTTAAACTGTTTTAGTGTTAATGAGCAGTAAAATTTTAAAGTACAAGTCTGAACTTGGAGAAAAATAAATTCATAGAAAAGAGGATTTCAGATGTAAATGTCCAAAATAATGCATTATTGAAGATGAATAAACTTTTTTCTTTTTCTTTTACAGTTTGAATTACTATTCTGTTTTTGGCTGCAAAGACACTGTACTGTGACCAGTACCTTGCCCTTGAGAGACACACAGTCAAATTTCTGGATACACACATCAGTTTATTCTTTTTACTGTATCTAAGTGCTAATTCTTCAGGTTCAGTGTAATTGTTAGTCTTCAGACAGTTCTTTGAAGCTCTTGTCATGGGCTGAATTGTTTGGAAAAAACATGAACTGGTTCACTGGTTCAGGCTGAAGGAGACCTCATGAATCCTCTGCCAGCTCTTTTTGCAAGCTCCGGTTTCAAGAGCTATTGACAAACACTTTGGACAGTATTCTGTCCTGCAATCATCCCATGAATTCCTGTTCTTCTGCTGAACATAATGTGCTTTGAAAAAAAGGCATTGCATCCTGGAGGACAGAACCACAGTTCTAGCAGGCAGCACCAGCCTTGACATCACGTAGTACTTACTACTGTGGCATTTCCATGTAATTCTTTAACATGGAGCTATTGAAAATTGTTGCTGATATTGCATTTCATGTTATTTCACCACTGACCACGCCTGTGGAGTCTAAATGTCATGCAACCTTTGTACCAAACCCTATGTATTGCAAAATAAGCATACCAGTAGTCCACAGACATGTAAGTGGAATTTCCTAATTCATTGTGTCTAAACAGGAGCCCCAGCACACTCGGACAACAGGTTAAAATTTAGCTGGCTGTTTTTCACCCTTTAAATCTTTGTCACTTGAGACTAACACATCCCTTGCAAACCCAGTGGGGATCCCTACCTGGTAAACACACTTACATGGGATTTTCACCTATCACAGTGTAGTCTCTTTCACTTATGCCATATTCACTATGTATTACATAGTGATATATAAAATACTATACATCCACTTATACTATACACCATCGAAAGGCCTTTCCTGTAACAGTCTCTTCCAAAATTATTTGCCAGCTCTGTAATGCTGAATACACATATGCACACTCCTAAAGCAACCAGCCTCTTTGATTTTGGGAACAGATTTCTCTTCCCATGGGGTTAGAGTCCCAGATAAAAAGGTCTGGAGAGATATGCAGGAATATAATGAAAGCAAAATCCAGTCCATCAACTTGCTTAAGAGAAGATCAATACAAAAATATTAGGAAGCTTGATTTTTCCAATACTGTCACTACAAAGCAAAATTGTGTCCCTTTGGTCGCTCTAATACAGGAAAAGGAACACGTGCTGGTAAAACCATATTTATATGCTGCTAATGTTGAGCAAGAGGGAAGCTGGAAAGTGCAATAGTCACTTTTTTATTTGGAAAAAGCGTAAAAAGCAAATGAGACATGGAGTGAAGTAGCAGAAAGAATAGGGACCACTACCACTACCAACTCCTTAGGCACACAGAAATGTAGGAACAGCAAGTGAACCATATGGCTTCAAGGGTTTCCCTGAGGAGAGATATAGCAAATGCTGGATCTGGGACAGTGGTGGGTGCCCCGAAGACATAAAGAACATGAACATTTTCTTCAGGTAAATAGAAGTTGTGACAAAACACAGAGAACTATCCTTCCCTCTTTTCCTGTCTTCCCTTACTAATTCAGGCTGTAATCTTAGATGCAAACAGTAAATTTCACATGCAATGATACCCCTGCTTTAAAAAGTTCTGCAAGGTGTGCAGTTGTCTTTGAAACATGCTGGGCACACCTACATGAGACCAGTGACCATGGTACATAGATTCCCAAGTGGACACATGTAGCCAGGGGAAGAGGCTGGTGTGACACTGTGCCAGTGCTGCTCACGGGGGCTCTTCAAGGCACCAGCCTTCCCTCTCATGTGTCACACAATGGCCTAGGTTCAAAAAGTCCTTAAAAACCATCTCATTCCAATCCCCTGCATTGGCAGGGACACCTTCCACTACACCAGGTTGCTCAGAGCCCCATCCAACCTGGCCTTGGACACTTCCAGGGATGGGGCATCCACAGCTTCTCTGGGCAATCTGTGTCAGGGCCTCACCACCCTCACAGTGAAGAATTTCTCCCTAAAATCTAATTTAAACCGCCTCTCTAAGTTTGAAGCCACTCCCCCTTGTCCTGTCACTCCAGGCCCTTGTAAATAGTCTCTCTCCATCTTTCTTATAGGGTCCCTTCCGGTCCTGGAAGGCCACAATTAGGTCACCCCAAAGATTTTCTTCTCCAGGCAGAATAATCCCAGTTTTCTCAGCCTTTCCTCATAGCAGAGGTACTCCAGCCCTCTGGTCATCTTGGTGCCTCCTCTGGACTTGCTCCAGCAGCTCCATGTCCTTCCTGTGCTGAGACTCCAGTGAAAGCAGCTCTACAGGTGGGGTCTCACCAGAGCAGGGCAGAGGGGCAGAATCCCCTCCCTGTGGGGTGTGGTTCAGCCCTCGCTCCACTGCACACCAGCAGGATTTACAACAGCCAGCATCGTTTCAGCGGACAAGTCTTCTTGTTTCATACACCCAATCTCAAAGGTAGAGCTATGATCACTCACTTTTTATTTTCTAGTGTCAGGTCTTGCAAGTGCATCCGGGCACAACCGCTAATAAATTCAGAGGTGGTGTGCTGAGGAAAGTGACATCTTCCAACTACATTGGCACAAGTCTTGAGGATTAAGTCTTTATCTCTGGCAAAAGCTCCAAGTAGCATCACACTACTAAGTAAGCTACTCCAGGAAGTCTGTCTTTAAAAATAAATGCATTGTAACTGCAATGCACTTGCACTTTTGATTCTTCAAGATTAACAGGTTTGACTAAAGATTGCAAAATTTTCCCTACTTCATTCCTTTAAGAAGTCCTCACATTTGACTCAGTGCTGCTATATATTCTCAATGCCAGTGCTCTCTTCCAAGGGACATAAACCTAAAAATATGAACATTTTCTTAACAAGCCCTACTGGTTTCTATATTCATAAACTGAAGCATGAAGTATATCTAGTAATACCTTACCCAATTACTTTACTTATGTCATTAATTCCATGGCATAAATACTGCAAAATAGAGACACATATTGCTAAAGAGGAAAAATTAAAAATAATACAGTGATATTCAATTTTATAGCATGATGTCACTGTGAATAAGCTTGCCTTTTTGTATGACCTTTCTATATATCTCTACTTATGGCATCTTCTCAGAGAACATAAAGCTTTTTGAAGGAGGTAAACACCATCATCTTGAAACACATTTTTACATATATACATATACATATACATATACATATACATATACATATACATATACATATACATATAGGAGTTTTCTCTTAGCTGGAGGATTAACTTTAATCCATCTTGCTAGTAAAAGCTGCAATCCCTTTTCTCCTGATTGAAGGAGGAGACTATAGCTTTGAGCAGTGGGGTACCAGTTTTCCAGGCTCTGAGCTGCTGGGATTGCTCAGCAATAGTTATCCCAGACAATTCATGTGCATGGCCAGTGGTCAAAATGTGACTGACCTACTGTACACAATGCATATTTTGTGAAAATTATGTTTGTACTCATTGATCAGGAATATAAACCCCTCATTATGGACATGTAGGTGTGAGGCAGGAAATAATAAAATAAATTTTAAAAAACCCAAAACAAATCCAACCAGGATCCACAGGTATTTTTTCAAACAGGTTGCTGTTTGTAAACCTTTTTGTGTGTTAGCCCTAAGACCTCTTGCTGGTCCTCACTCATTTTTTTCTGTGTGTTTCACTTCCATTTTTATCCTCCAAGTCTTGCACAATGGTCAATTTTCTGGATGAGATATGCTGCTAATAATTTCCCTCAAGAACAATTCTTTTCACCTCCTTGCCTCCATAAACCTGGTATTTGTCCATATTGCCCTTCCAGGCTTCACAGCCCAGCAGGAGGGCAACATGAATCAAATGCCAACACAGGGTAACCACATCATGAGCAGCAAGGCTGCAGACAGCAGGTCAAAGGAAGTGGTCATTCACCTCTGCTTGGTACTTGTGAGAGTAGTTTTGGATACCAACAGACAGGAAAGGATCAGCAGAGAGCCACCATGACAGTCAGAGGCTGCAGCACCTTTCCTGTGAGGAAACACTGAGGTTCAGCCCCAAGAAGAGACAGATTTGGGGGTCCTGCAGGGAGGTTATAAAAAAGACAGAGCCAGACTTGTCCCAGAGATGTACAGAAAAAGACCTAGAAGCAACGAAAACCAAATTGCTTGCAAGGAAACTCTAACTGGACCAAATGAGAAAAAAAACCCATCTGCTTCTGAGGCTGGCGCAGAACTGGAAAAAGTGCAAAGGAGCTGCAGGAGATTTTCAAAACTTAAATACAGCCGTGAAATACTGATCAAGATGGCCTTGCATTGAGCAGGAGGTCAGATTAAACAACTTTTACAAGTCTTTATGACCTGAATTGTTCAGATTCTCTGACTCTAATCTGTTCCAATTTTCACTCCCCTCAGCATGTAACAATTTCTACATCCTGGGCACTGCTTCTTTCTGTGTTATTAGGACGTGGCATATGAATTATATCAAATGAACTGTGACATCTCTAAAAATTACAAGGCACATGTCACAGCATTATTAGTTCTATTTCAGAGCCATTGCACCTGCATGCATTGAAACATAATTCCCAGGTTCCTCTAAGCTGATTTTAATCTTCATTCAGAATAAAATTGCTGGGTATGACAGAAGACAGGAATAGGAAACGAGATTCTCTTTCCAGGTGACTTCAGGTGAAGATGTCTCTGCCTTAAATAACTCTGTGATGGATAGCTGAAGTGTCTAAGCATGAGGGGTACTCAAAAGTAGATTCAGCAACCAGTTACTCTAAGCTGAGTCAAACTAAAAGAGAGTCACAAATAGCCATTGGATTTCTGGAAACTGAGGAAATGTCCTTCATTTCCTCATATATGTTAAATTCCTTAATGCACAGAGAGGGGAAAAGCCAGTCTTGATGGAGTCAAGTCAATTTTGCTTTCACAAATACGAAGAGTCAATTGAAGAGAAAGGTTGACCTTTTTTTGGTGAAAAAAATCTTTGATACATGTTATTCAGTAACAGCAGGTGTCTTGATGCTAGCTTTTAAAACAGAAATCTTATTGTCATTTCTACTTGCTTTAATGATGGCATTTAGTCCTGGGCATTGAAAGTTCAGTACCTCCCCAGAATTTCATACTTTGCCTTTTCTTCTGGAGCCTCATTGCAAGAAGGCAATATTTTACTGCAAATGGAAGAAAAAGCCAAAGGCCTAATTTGCTAAATGCACAAATTAGAATAAATACAACATCCTTAAATGTAACAGCCTTGGGTTTGAGTTTGTGTGTAGTTTTGATTCTGAGAGCCTGGCTGACTATAAATTATGTCCACTCTTATTCAAGTAAGTCCTCTGCTGCTGCTGCTGTATTGGACATACCATACTGAACACAGCAGACCTTTTCATGGGAGGAGGGATATCTAGTTTGGGTTTTACAGTCCTCTTTTACAAATTAGGCCATAGAAGACGGAGCGCTTTTCTACCTCGACTGAGTTGCAGCATTTTTGCACCACAGTATCCATGCATGGTGTGGACACAGAAAAGCTTTAGTAGAGGGATTTTTCAGCTTTCTGCAGCATTCTGTGAGAACTCTGTGTCTCTCATGAAAACTATGCAAAACTCTGCTATGGGGTTTTGTAAACTAATTCTTTATCTTTGTACCTGCTGTTGTTCAGTTAGTATTGTGATGGTACACTGAGGAAAATATTTTGAAATGGGTGTTGTATAGCCTCCACCAACCATTCTAGGAGGTGGTTAATCAAGGGACCAATAGTACTATGCTACTCTTGCGAATCAAGTTATATAAACCAATTTATAATTAATTAAATTAGCCATTTTCTCCAGATCTTGGTTGTGTCGTTTCTCACCGTCCCCGGTACAACAACGACACTATGCTACTCTTGTGAATCAAGTTATATAAATCAATTTATAATTAACTAAATTAGCCATTTTCCCCGGATCTTGGTCGTGTCGTTTCTCACCGTCTCGGGTAAAACAGCGACACATGGTGTGACACAGAATGATCCTGTAGGCTTGCTGATCACCAAATAATGTACAAAAATACCTTCTCTGTATCCCTTTTACCCCAGGATGCTTGGCAACCCTGACAACTGCTTCTGCTTTGGCTGGAGTGTGGCAGGGATGTGACACACTCTTGTTCTGCTGGTACTACAAATAGCAGATCCCTGACAGGAAAATTGAGTTACATTATCTGTAATTACAGTCTCTGGAATTCCATGCCAGGCAAATGAGCTCTCAATGAGAGCTGCTGCTTTTGCATCTGAGGGATCTGCTTCCCAGTCACCCGAACAGGAGTCAGACACCACGAGGTTTCTTCAGGGCTTGTAAACAAGCAAATACTTAACTCGACTCAAGGACAGCAAGACAGTCAATGTATCATGGTTCTCGTTTGTTGTCTGGCTTGGAATTTATTACAGAAATTTCCTAGGCTTGTGGTTGTGAACCCTAATGCTACATCGCTTCTGTATGTCTGCACAGAAAGTTTTGCATAAACATCCATCACCAGTGTGATTTCTGCATTTGCTTTGGAATGCATCAAATGTTTTATCTTCAAGTATTTTGGTGCTTCCTACAAAGCACCATTGTGCTATCCATTCTTCACTGCCAGATTTTCATGAAGCTATTCTAGCCCTTATTTCATTTGTAGACACCCTATTTTATGTGTTTGAAGTCCAGGGATTCCCCACATCGGTATAAATGTTCTGTAAAGAAAACCTCATTTGTTAATCTACTAAGGATCCTGGAAGAACACATCTCAGCATCCACTGACAATTTCCAGAAAGGGCTGGCAGAGTCACTGTCTTATGCTCTGCAGGTGCTATAAACAACGATGGCTTCTTAACTTTGGGTATTTCAGAAACTGCAACAGAAGAACACTGACAATACACAGAGTTTGAAATCTTGACAACCTGCATTTGCTACCATCTAAGCAGTCAAAATCAATGCCTGGAAAAGTTATATAGGTTTGCTATTCCAGAACAGTTTTAGTGTCTTGTAGAAAATATCACAAAATTAACTGCTGTAAATGTATCACCCTGTTGTAATGTTACTGCTGTTAGCATCGTAACAAAAATTTACCACTCTTCTACGGACATTGCAAAATAGTTCCTTCTTGTGAACTTTGGATACCAACTACCACTTAGATTTGCTGGGCTGTGAAGGCAATTAGAGACTGGGAAGAAAGAAACTCTACTGCAGCACTGAAGTGAACACATAAAAACACTGCAAATTCAGGTCATGGCAGAGATCATGAACCAAAAAATTTTGTTAGGTCCAAGATGAATGAAAAGTAAATACAGGTTTAAACCTGGCAAATCCAAAATTGTTTGAACATTCTCAAGAACTGGGTAAGACATCTGTGAGGCTTTTAAAGTATTAAAAACACCAGCAAATAGACGGGCAGGAGGTAGGGTTTGGGTTTGGGGTGGGGATTTTTTTAAAGTCACTTAAGCTACATCAAGTAACTTCTATTGACTGCACTTATGGGGTATGTCTCTTGCCATGAGCTCTCCTCCACTTGCTTCATTTGTGTTTCATTTATCCCAGAAATAAAATATCTTTAGTACAAGTATGTTAGCTACCATGAGCTTGACACATCAGGGAACAAACTGAGGATTAAAAACAAGCTTCTGCATTAAAAACAAGACCTGTTACAACTTAATGAAAAGATCCCTGTCTCCTTAGCTAGGGCTGCAACAGCTTCCTTGATCAGTACATGTGGTAGTGTGGTAGCCTGGGGATTTGATTTCATGAGGTTGTTGTGGTGAACACCACTGTCATTTTCAGGAAACTTTCTGCACAGAGACATTTTTCAGCAACATTCATGCACAACTCCTTCAGCATTTTACATCAGAGAAGTTTTGCTCCTGAAGAATGTGACAGTGTAAATAGAACTGTCTGAGTACAGATGGGAATTTAGAAGATCATGGAAAAAAAAAATGTGTTTCCTTTAAATGAGTCTTACCTGCCAGGAATCTTTAGTGAATAAATTAAAGGAAACCTTTATTCTGTAAATCTTGCTCCCACACACTCTTCCCTGAACCATTTTGAAGGAACTGATTTTGTTTTCTACCAAAAAAAAGAGAAAAGGCCAGTTTGTGAAACAGCTTACTAATAATTTTAAAATTTATATTTACAGCTAGATCATCTCACTTATTTAAACCACAGCCTTTCTCTAATCAAGTCTGTGGAGTGGGATTTCTTCTATAAATAACCCCTTTGCATGTTCGTTTTCCAGCTCCCACTTTAAAAGAAAATTTCATTTTGTCTGATGACTATCGGTTTCACATCAGATTTGGCTTCCAATTTGTGTTTTCTAGACAAATGCCCAAACCCTTTAAAAAACAACTATCATGATCTCATTATTTGTTCCTTCCTAGGGATGATGGGTTGGAACTGGTGCTGGTGGTGTGGGTTACACTGCTCATCACTTGCAAATGTTTTGAGTCCTATTTCGATGAATATTAAGGAAATGGTGCAGTTCAATCTTACATTATAACAGGATTTTACTGTTTTGCTGTTCAATTTTATGTTATGACTGAATCTTACTATTTTGCTGTTTTTTCAGTCCATAGAGATTGAGAATGGACAACAAAATTTTTAGAGTTTTGAGAGTATTATGTTTATCTTATTTGTTTTCAACACTGTTTCCACACACATATTTAAGAGCACACTATCCTAAACTAATTGGGAGAAGTATTTTGGGAAATGTTCTCAAGGTGACTGACTTTATTCTCCAATTACGATGCACCGAAGTAACTGCGTATTAGCTTACCCATGGTCTAACACTTCACATATATTTCTCTCTGGAACGCAGCCTATATTTTCCCTCAGAAGCAGCTAGTTAAATCCTATCTGTATTGTTTTTTAATAGAATAAAGTGAAGGAGCATGTCATGACAATATAGTTCAAGACTTTGCTAGTATCTCCTTCCCATTTGTGACTCAATGAATTTGTTAAAATAGGCTGCATTTTGAGCTGTACAAAGACTCAGGTTCCATAGTGATAGGCAATGGGAATTCATCAGTCAAGGGCTCTGATCAACAGCTAAATAACAAGATGAAAAACTCTCTTTTATTGAAACTAGGAAAATAAAGGACAATGAAGGACTTTATCAGACTTTCTCCATGTACAACATCTATTGCAATCACCAAGCAAATACATTAAAAAAATCTTAAAAATAAATTTTAAAAAACCCAACCCTACCAAGACTACCTTAAATCTGATAATTTCTACTTGTGAAAACAGTGCATTAGGGGAATTTGAATATTGCCTTTTACATCTACTTACAAACGTAGTGACAGGACAAGGAGAAATAGCTTCAAACTGAGAGTAGGTTTAGATTAGATATCAGGAAAAAATTATTTCATGTGAGGGTGGTGAGGCCCTGGCACAGGTTGCCCAGAGAAACTGTGGATGCCCCGTTCCTGGAAGTGTCCAAGGCCAGCTTGGATGGGGCTCTGAGCAACCTGGTGTAGGGGAAGGCGTCCCTGCCCATGGCAGGGGGACTGGAACAAGATGGGCTTTAAGGACCTTCCAACCCAAACCATTCTGTGATTCTGTGTATTACAACAAGGTACAAAACAGGAGAAGCAACAGATGAGTCTATAAATAATCCAGAGTTTATTGAAGACCCAGCCACCATCAACATATTCTCCAGATAGGATTCATATGATCTATTCAGTAGTCTTTATGGAAAATCCAAAGTACTGAAAGAAGAGACATGGATGGAAAGACATACAGAGCTCTTAGCTGGGATTTAAAAGAAAAAGGGCAGCAAGGTGAGGATTGGGCAAGGACAATGCCACATACAGCTGAACACTTTAGAGCTACTGCCACAAGTTAAGACACTGCCTGGCACTTGCAGCTGCAAGGGATTGTCCTTTGCTGCCGTGAATGAGTGACGCACCACCACTTTTGCCAAATCCAGCACACTTTGCAGGACACAAAGGTGACACACAGGGCCAGTTGCTCTTATAAACTCTTTGTATGAGCAACAGTTAAAATGCCAACTTACTCTTTGCTAAAATTTCACCTTACAAGCAAATAGGCTGCTCAGTAATTTTACACTGAAGCATAAGCCAATTGCACATCATGAAATGGAAAAACCAACTGGCAGAAAGGTAGAAAGTGGCAAACCTCAGAGCTTGCAGGTACAATCCTATCCTCATCATTTTTATGGGAGAATAAGGTGGAAGAGAAATAACTTCAATACTGCTTAAGGGAGGAGGTGTTAAATCCAAACATATTAAGCATTCAACAAGGTGCATTTATTAGAGGAATCTAAAAATAATAAATAGATGCTGGAGTCAGACTTCCAATTCCTGGAAGAAAGAGTAAAAGCAATTAACCATCCTGCAACTCAGGTTGCTGGGAAAGACTGAGACTAAAAAGAAGACCTGAATGTGTTCACAGTGAGGAATGATAGAGGTAATAGGAAGAACCGAGGAGGTAAATTCCCTGAAGTTCACACTGGGGATAAAAATGAAGCCTTTCACATGTGTATAGGCCCAAAAATTATATAAATATGTTTTTAAAAAGGGAAAATTTTTTACTACCTACAAGGTTAAAGGCTTTTGAACAGCTGTCTAGTGCCAAATATTTTCATATGCTGAAAATGTCAGCAAGGTTCTGGCAGGTGCCTTGGAAAACAGAGCCCACTTTTATGCACAGTCAGCATCCCCTTTGGGAGACTCCATTTCCACAGGCTGCACTGAGGTTGTGTTTGGCACCTGAGGTATTTCACAGGAAACAACAACTTTTTGACAGTATAGAGGGTACTACAGTCTGAAGAAATGTTTTAGTATTATAGGGGTAGAGGCAAGTGAATGTGGTAGAAGAGCCTCTATGCAGGTTCAGAAAGAGCCACAGACCTACTAGTTCAACCCTAAAATTTAAAAAAAAAAATCCATGCAAATAATTGGCAGATGAGAAATAAAAATTAGAATACATATAATGTGCAGGACCAGCAAGACTGAAGCCCTCATCAACAGGTCTGCCCCAAACAGAAAAGGCAATATACTCAGTGGTGATGAGCCACTGCAGGAAATTTGTGTCTTCTGCAGTTTCACAAATCCTTTAGATGTCCCAGCCCTGTGTGACACTAAGTGCAAAAGAAAAAGAAGGGAAGATAGGCAACTGTTTAAGCAAGGCAGGCATCCCAGAAAGAAAGGAAAGAGAAACCTTGGCTTCTTACAGCTGCCTAGACAGGAATTCCTCTATGATCAGTTATGACTCATTTACCCCATCCTAATGCTAAAATATTTCCCTAGCATGTAAATATAGCATGTATAAAACTACAAATTCTGTTGCTATCAACTCAATTAACTTACCCTCAGGGAAGAAATGGACAGGCAAATTACAACCTACCATACTGGCATTCTGCAAACGAGTAAGTAGAGGTGCTTTCTGGAACATGTCCAAAGAGGGGAAATGCTGCTACAATGCATAAAGGTGGACAAATTAGACATGTAAAAGGAAGTCTGTGCAGTGACAAGCATAGGAAAAACTCTGTTAAAGTAAATATGTGATTCTAAGCAGGAGAGATGGATGTTGAAATGGGGCAAATAGAGCTGGGCCCCTGAGAAAGCAGGACTGTCTGTCTGGAGCTGGGAGGGGACAACCAGAGATCAAGGCAGGACAGAGGCCTAGAACCCGGATGGCACCAAAAGTTTCATGGTGGCTCTGCTCTTCAAAATAGGCCTTTTGGGTGAGGGGTTCTCTGGAGTTTTCAGGACGACAAGAACATCTGAAAATCTTGACTCAAATATTTCTAAGTATCATTACAGATTAGCAGTCCTAGGTTTAAAAGTTAGAGTTACAATAAAACATGACCAAGAATATTGAACACACATAAAGAAAAGGAGAGATTACATGTGGCAAACTAACCAACAGCATATAAGCCTATGTGATTTTTCTTTTCAGCATTTCCTGGTCAGACTAAAAAAAATCGGTTTTACACTATGCCTACTTAGGTAGTTGGATGCAGCTGGGAATATCATCTCAGACCACTGGGGCTAATGGTAGTTAAAGCAATTCTCTTCTACAGATCTTCTGAAATTGAGACACTTCCTTCCTCCTTCTCTGGAGAAATCCCACCTACACACATACTTACCAATACTTTAATGTGTGCACCTGTGTGGATTCCCTTACAAACCACTCATTCTGTCAAAAGTATTTGAGATAATTTACTTGTGATATTCAAGACAGAGGTTCTGAAATATCTTAATTTTTGCCATTTGGTGACTTTGACCCTTTGCTGTCTCTATTTTGGGTTGTGTAAAATTGATGGCTCTGTGTGATGTTTCCCTGTAGCTAGCTCTCAGTCTGCTCCAACAGAAGCTAGTAAGAGAGTTTTCCCATGACAGCAATGGATGCAGAATCAAATCCTTCCATGTACCATGCAGGAAAGCTGCTGTTCAGCTTCTGCTCCTGAATTCATACTTTCTAAGCATCAGTAAAGACTGATTCACAATTGTGCATGGCCACCACAACCATACCATGACAACCCTTGACCTGTGCCTTTCTGGAAGGTCAAACCTTGCACCGAATCTTGGGTTTAAGCTTGTAATTTGTTATCGTTGCATTGTGAGACTATTTGTGTGTTGAGCAGACAGGTATGCACAGAAGAGTTTGGAGAAGTGATGTAACTTCTTCTAGATGGGACAATGCTCTCTGGCTACATCTCTGTTAGTAAGTTTAGCAGTGCCTGGGAACTTCCCAAAGCCTGGGAACTTCCCAAAGCCTGGGAATGTGATCATCTCTACTGTTAATCCAAAAGAGCGGTGATTTTGGCCCATGCCAGCTGGCACTCCCCCAGACAATTCCTGGCTGCGATCTGTGAGCTAGCATGGACATGGACCATTCCCAATGGGCATTTTGCATACAGAAACCTTATTTTTGGAAGCCAAGAGAAACGCAGACAGAATCCATTATCTGCCAGGGGGTCTCAGTGCCCAAGAACTAACAGACAAATGCAACTTAGAATTACAGACATAGGTTTTATGTCCTTAGGGACCATTTAAACATGAAGAGATAAATATAAATTTATAACACTGTTCTGAGTTCTAATGATTTAAAATGCATTTCCATACGAATTTGCTGTAACTCAGAATCATTATAAGCTTCCCATTCTTCTTCTTTATTCGTTTATTATTTTAAAAAAGGAACCTAAAACTAAGCACATCGTCTACTTTTATTGGCTTAAGTGAGTAATTTTTCAGCTTCGAGTTAAAATCAAGGGAAGAATCAATATGGGCATCGCTGTAATTGAAAACCAGTGGGTGATAATTCTGTACTGAAAACAAGATAATAAGTATAGAGATGAAACACTGGCAGGGGAAAAGAAGAAAAGATTAAAGATACGATCTCAATTAAATATCAACTATTATTAACATTATATTAAAAACTTCCCTGTGTTCTTTTCAGATGCTGTATATTTTTTTCTCTTTTCCTCTAATGGATGTTAAAGGAAAGAATAAATGAAATTATGTGAAATTATTATAAAACAAATTCAGACAGAACCAATCAAGTGTGTCCTTAGCTGGTAATTTATTCCTAATATCACTGAATAGCCCCCAAAACATGAATATTTAAATCCAAATCTTCTTTCTTACCACTCTTTTTACATAGCCTTTCCTTCTACCTCCAGCTAGCAATTCTAGCAATAAGGAATTATCTCCCCATTGCTCACAATGAAAGGAAAAAAAGGAGAGAATTCACCTTTACTCCTTATTTCTAATAGACCTGCTGGTTCCAGCTCTGGACTTTAATACTAAGGAGAAAGGAGAAGTAATTTTCTAGTAGACCAACAAAACTACTTTTTCTCTGGTCTAAACTGTATTTCATACAACACTGATAACAGTTTAAGAGAGAATCCATTTTGCTTTCAGACATTTCATATTCAAAGTCAAAGGGGGGGCTTCTGAAAGCTCACTGAGAAAAGATAATGATGAGGCCTGAAAATTAGTTTTATTCAAATAATTTAAAAAAAAAAATTAAAATCAAAAACCTGTCTCCACAATGAAAAGTATCATTCAACTTTTAACAAGCCAGCTTACCAAGAAAGAGGTCATATCTACTACCGTTACTACGTGCAACAATATAAGGGGAAGGCAAAGAAAATACTAATAACATTATTTAATAAATAAACAATCCAATATTGTTTATTTAACAATAAGCAGTGGATGACAGAAGGAAGACACAGTCCCATGCCTTTTCTTGCTGCCATCTTCACACAAAATGTTAGTCATTACAAGATGTGCCCACAAAATTAACATTAATAATAGAATAAGAGTAAACGTCAGACTAGGGAAGAAAGAGTTAAAAGAATAAGTAAATTAAAGGTATTTAAGCCAGTTCCCCAGGTGAAGTGTGTTGTGATACAACTAAAGATCTCACTGTGGCAGTGTCTGCCTTAGAGGGAGAGTGGAGGATGGGAAGAAAGGAGAGGATGCCAGGTATTGATAAAGGCCAGCCCCTTCCCTCTTTCCATTTTCTTAACCTCAAAACCTTTAAGGAGAGCTTAATCCTCGGTTCTTCTGCATACAGAATTCCCAGTGAAATCACCAAAAGCTTATTAACATCAATGTTAAATTTACACCCTTGTACAAATGGTTCATAAATCCTTCTGAAGGGCACAGATTTTGGTTATAAAGTGCCTTTCATCCAAAGACGGCTCCAGGTGTATCAGCCACAGTTCAGTGTAACAACACCGGCAGTCTGCTCTTGCAAGAACATTTTGTCATTCAGACCCAAGCACGACAACAATTCCCCAAATCCCTGTCTAGCCACACTGCCTACCCAGATATTGTATGGGTTGCAGTGGAAAATGCAGATATTGTTCTATTCTTTTGTGCCTTTGCACATGAATGGAGACTAAGAGGAATTTGCTCATGCCATGCTTGCCAGGGGAGCCATAGACAGGCAGGGGGAAGTAAACTGCACCTTTTTTATGTTTTTTCTGGCCTGAGAGAGCAGAATGGGACAGCATTGTGTCCAAGACATGTTTCTTTGTCAGCCTTACTCCTGGGACAGCACAGTGGCCAATCGTCCCACAGGCAGGACTCAGCCAAACACGGGCCTGTCTCTGGCAGGAATGGTCATTAAATAAGACAATAGTGGTATCAATATATCTGAATGTGTTCTTAAGTACTATATAAAGAAAATAATCTCTCAAATAGAGTTCAGGGTTTTAAAACATATGGTACATATTACTGATTTTAATTATAGATTCTTTGAAGTCTCTTTCAGTCATTTCAGGTAATCTGTGCTTCTAGAATACTAGAGACTTACTGCTTTGAATATTACTAACAAGATTGCTATTAAAAGTACAATCAGCTTTTAATTTTTACAAGTTGTGTCAAAATGGTTTAAGCATATTTGAATTTATGAGGGTTATCTTTACTCTCCCTCATACAACTATGACACAAAGTCAGGTGTCACATTGTTACCACAGGAAAATGTGACTGAGCCAGCATGAAAATAACAAGGCATAGGTACAGAAAACTCATATTAAGATTCTGAGCATGCCCAGGGTAAACTAAATACCTGTAGTAACTTAGCTGAACACTCCACTTGCCCCTGTAGAGTTAACTAAATGACATTAACTGCAAAGTAGTTGTAGCCATGATAGTCCAAGTACCCATGAAGATACATTTTGCAGGATGAGATGCCTTTTCAGAGCAACTAGCGCCACTATCAAGTCTTTTGTTCAGCTAGGAGTACATCACAGTTGGGACTTATCACAAGATCCTTTTCTTAAAATTTTTGCACAAGAAAATGGCCACACAGAGCTGAAAAGGTGAATATTCCCTCCCATGCAAAGAATCATAGAATCAAGAGCCCATGCAAAGCTCAGAGATACATTTTCAATTCCATCTAAGCTCTTTGCTAGTGGCTCAGGACACACTGAGCACTGCAAAGATTTCTGGTTTAGATTATCTCACCTCCTCCACTGCTGCCCTCTGCAACTACAGCCGTGGGACACAAGAGATTCATTCCTTCAGATGAAACACTCATGGTTTTTCTTGTTACATACATGACCTACCTGAACACATTTCTACCATTAAAAGCAACACTTTCACCTGCTGAAAATTCTTTTTCAATTGTCTGCAGTAAAATATTTACTTATCAGTGCAAAACTCTCCTCCAAACAACTTCTGGTGCAATTTACATGAAAAGCATCCTCATAAATAATTCGCTAAAGGGTGTTTTAATAATCAATTGATGGATAATTACTGGTTCCAGCAGGACAATTGCTGTAAATCACGGGCATAAGGAGCCAATCTCTAACACGTCCCAGTAGCTTCTGCCCATGCTAATGATGTCTGACTATGTTAGCCCTTTCTTAACCATTTATAAACATACATAAATATTACATTACAAATACAAATTTTTGCTGACAGAGTAGTGTGGAATTAAGGTGCAATGTTTTAGAGCTTTTTCTAGTAGAGAGGTCTCGTTAGGAGAGATACAATTATACCTGCATAAAGACACTTGTTTTGATACAGTTTTCTCTCACAGATTTGCTCTCTGAAAACAAAAACAAGCAATCTAAGCAATAAGGTCTTTGGCTAACATAAGTTTTCCTCTATGCCACGTGGCAATCCGGGCATGGCAGCATCTTTTCCAGTTAAAACTAACCTCCACATGTACTAGAAAAGAGGTGAAGTACGTTCACGCCTGAAAAAGTCACCCGTGGCCTACAGAATTGTGGTGCACTGCAATGTCCCCAGCAATTAATTTCACGGCGTACTCAGATGCTTTGGCGTCAGGCAGATCATTACAGACACATACCCTCAGGAAAATAAAGCAAATGGAAACTTATTTCAATAATCTTACCTTGCACACACCCTTCACTCTCTCCCTCTCTCTCTTTTTTAATTTATTTATTTTAATTGGAAGGTTTTAAAGTGATTTTGGTTGCTTTTAAATGCCTAATTATCTTTATATAAATCGCACAATATCATCCTCCATCCTTGAAGTGCTGTGCTTGGTGCCCTGTGCTGTTTGTTATTTTGCATTACAATTATCATGCAAAGCATAGAAGGTGACTTTAAGCAGCTCATTTGAAGTGCTCTTTTCCTAAAGACAATATCTTTTTGAGGCTATTTACATAGATGTTTATCTCCTCATTTTAAGAAAAATCAGCTCAATTATAACTACACAAAAGTTTTTATTATGGGTTTAATCCTGAAATGTAAATGGCGTAAAATCCATGCTGGAATTTTCATTTGTGTTTTCATTTTTATCTGTGGATTAACAAACAATCCTGCACTGAAATTAATTATACAGATACACAAAATATTAACTGATAGGAGAGTATATGTGGCAAAATAGCTCAGCAGTTTGAAGAACTGGAAGTTCTTTTGATCTGTATATCATGGCTGCTGAAATGTTTGTCTACTGCCCAAATGGAGAAAAAAACAAAACAAAAAAACCAATCTTGTGCGGTGATACATATTCCATTTAATGTTGCTTTCCGTTGCCATGGCTATGATAGCCTTAATATTGTAGGCTCACAGCAAGGTTGCAATTAGTATTTGGATTTAGAAGAGGGAAGATAACGATTTCATATCAAAACTTCTCACTTAATACTCTTCTGGACATAAAACTGCTTGTGGGTTTCAAACCAGCTGTTCCCATGCTAAAACCAAATGAAAGGAAAGAATCTGTGTTATTTGGCTTTGCACCTGACAATTCATGAAGCTATTTGGCCTGGCCTCTTCAGAACTGCGGCTCCTTGTACATTTATCTATATACACACATAAATGGATACACACACTTAACCTCACATGAGAAAAGTTTATAACTATTCATTTGCCTTGTCATAATTTTGACATGAACCACTTGACACTCTGGGAAGTGTCTTTACCTGGTTCTTCCTAATCCCTCCTCTTAAAGAGCAGTGCACTTACCATCCTGAAGTATTCAAGGTGCTGGAGTTTGAAAGCTATTCCTGCAAACCACAAACCCTTGTCTGTCATGCCAAAGTGGACTCAGCTGACTCGAATGGACAACTCTAGTCCTATGTTGCTGGAAGACTGATGTACAAGCTGAGAATAAACTCTGATGGAGAAGAAAATGTCTAATCCTTCTAATGGAAGCCCTAAGTAGACCCCTTGGATAAAGGGTAAAAGTTTTACTTTATTCTTTAAACATCTACCACCAGCTACCCTTCATGGCCGAGAACTTCTGTTTTCCAATGCTCACTACAGAGTGCTATTTTCAAGCATTAAACCGTTTTTTACAGCAGTGCTACTTCTGCTGTCTTTGACAGGAATCATGCTTTAAAGCTTCAGTGGAAAGGGCAAAGAAACCCTTGCAGACAATTACAGAAAGATTCACCCAAAAACGAAACATCTGCTAGTTCTTGTCAATTTGTGCTTAGATTTCATCTTCATGATGCTGAGCGCAACTCTCTGTGGTTCTGTTTTAAATCTTTTAATCTTCCCATCCCTTTAAATATGCCCGCTTCTCTTTTTCAAATCCATTAAAATTCAGGTCTCATAGTTATCCCACAGCAATGACTGCCATCAGTTGACTGTATTATGCTAAAACCAACCTTTCCTCTTCTCCTTTTTAACATACTTAAAAAGTTGTAGTATATTTGCTGAGAATATTACAGAGAAAAGTCATCTGTTAATCTTCCCATATCATTTTGAATCTTTGTCATCTTGCAACTTGCTTATTGTCCTTCCAGACCGAACACAGAGGGAAGGGATTTGTGACTTCTGAGTGGTCTGGCAGCCCAACTGCCTTATGCCTCTGCCATTACTGTAGGAGTTGTGCTTGGCTGTCATTGGAAGTTGGGCTTTATTCACATCAAGATCTCCATAAAGGATGGATTTTTCCCTTGGCCCTTTTTTTGTTGTTGATGTATTTATAAAACCACCACAGCTCCCACCAGCCCTTCTCTGTTCATGAACAGCAGGTCCAGCAGGGCACCACCCTTGGAGGGCTCATTTACCACTTGTGTTGGGAAGTTCCCCTCCACACATCCCAGGAACTTCCTAGGCTGCTTCCTCTCTGCTGTGTTGAGTTTCTGGCAGACATCCAGCAAGTTCAAGTCTCACACAAGAACAAGAGCTGGCAATCATAAAACTAAGGTCAGGCACTTATAAAATACTTCATCTGCGTCTTCATCCTGGTTGGGTGGTTTGTAACAGACTCCCACCAGGGTAGCTGCCTATTGCCTGGCTCAGCTCTGTCATAGCTGAGTGTAGAAGCCTCTTGCCACTGCCCCTGCACCAGCTTGCACAGATTTTACACTTCTCAGAAGTCATCTTGGAGGTAAAGTCAAAGGTAGATGAATTGCAGTAGGAGGGAAAGAGTGGGAGAAAGAACAAATATTTCTGGACTTTGGTAAATACTTACTGTGGAGCACAGAAATATATTCAGGCTTTCCCTGAACTGACTAAACAGATGTTTCTAGCAGAATGGATGCAGCAGCACAGAGCACGTGAGGTTGAAAAACTCACATGACAATCAGGCTAGACACCTGGTAGACATCAGGTACCTGTTCCTGAAAAACAAGACATGAAATCTGTCTGCCTGAACAGTCCCTTATTTCAGCACAATCTTACAAAGACCTTGTTCCTAGAAAAAACTGTAAAAGCAACTGCTTGTGTATTTCTGTCAGCTGTCATCAGCAGAAGCTTCTGGCAAGTCCTGCCCAAAGCTGTGGATATCTTCTTTCCATTGTGGATGACTTTGAAACTCCTTTCTAGACATCCGATTTTTCCACTGACTGTACAGTAATCCTATTTGCTTTCACTTTTACCTGGTCCAGCTTGAAACAGTGTGTAGCTGTGCAGCAGCCTTGATCAGATAAACAGCTGGATTGCTCCTGCTGGATGGGAGCAGGGGCCACCTATTTAACTCCTGTGGTAAGAAGTGTACTTTTCCTCTACATTGGTCATTTTCCAGGAATCACCAAATTTGGATCCTCTGTCCACTGTAATTTTTTATCTCTTGATGTCTCCAGAAACATAATAGCATCAGTTTAGGGATAGCTGCCCACACTGGGGATACTAATGGTGACCCTGCTGCATTAGCAAATTTTAATTTTTCTTATGTGGCCTCCTCCTATTCAGACAATCCCATTTCTAATAGCCTTTCCCTCCACATTTTCTGCAAATGTCATCTGGCCTGTGATTCCTGGGAAACAATCTCTCTCATCTGACCCATGGGACCCTCGTGCACAGTCGGAACTTGGGTCTCTTCCAATTTACATTTTTTTCCCCTTCTAATCCACATTACTAGCAATTGTTTTTTGAAATACTGCATCTGGTATAAAGGAGTCACCCAGAGGCTGGGAACGAACAGCTGATGCTTGTCAAAAAGATGCATAGTCTGATCCACAGGTTATCACTATCTTTGATTCCATCAGCTGTGCCTGTCTCCAAAGATGATTCTTCCCATGGCTTGCACTAGGCACAGGTCCTTATCTGCCTCTACCAGGGCCAAGTTTAGATTTGGCACAGCAGCTTCTCCCTCACTTGAGCTATGTCCAAGGTACATGATGGAATGAAAGCCTTCATAAACAGTCTCCTCAAGGCTGTTCCTCCCCCCACTACCATCTGATTTGCTATTTTTGCCATTATTTTAAGAGGGCAGATCTTCCCTCTGTCTCCTTAGGAATGGCTATGAAAATAAAACACACACACAGGCACACATTGTGTGCAACATTAAAAAAATTAAATATACTTCTTTATAAATATATTTTTTTGAAAAGTGCCTGTGAGAACCAAAATCTGCAGTGAAAAATTCTTGGTAAAGATGCTTTGGTCTCCAGCTGACAGGCACCACCAAATACCAATATTTTCTTATCAGTTTAGCCATTTACAGAGAAAGAAGTGCTCAGAGCCCATCCACTGCCCCCAGACTCCAGGCCTTTTCTGTACAGCTAGTAAATCTTTCCTCCACTAAATAAGCTTCTGCCATTTTAAATCTACTTCTACCAGCTGAAGTACTTGTCTGTGGATTTCAAAGAGTGATTAAAATATTGCAAATAACAAATGCCATTTCTTTCTCAAACTTTGTTAGACAGAATGCAAGAGATCCATGACAGCACAGATAACAGGACTGCATTCTTGGGGAAAAGCCAGTCTGTGCTGCTCCATACACATTACAAGGTGCATGCCCAATAACACAACTCTCAGATAAACATCAGGAGTTAGGAAGGCAAATACTGAAGATCAGTGTACAACATCTTATTTCTAGTCCCTTTAGCTCTAAAATAAAAATTGACGTGTAATTAGTACATGATCATCTGCCTAAATCTGGTTCCCTTCCTACTTCAAGAGCAGTCATGTCCTCCACTGGTTCTTCAAGTGAGGTGTGCACAAAAATTACTGGAGTGGAGCTCAAAAAACCGAAACAACTCAACCCATAACAACCTTCCTATTTGTCTCCACCAGCATTTTAAGGGTATTACACACCCATGTCAAATTCTCACACAAATAATGCTTCACTTTCAGCAAAAAGGAATATTTATTGCAATTATTTGGCAAAATAACTTTGCAAAAACAAATAGCTGAAATAAAGCTTTGATATATTTGCAGACATTTTATGAAACAAAAGGAAACGTAAATTCTTTGATTTAATCATACACAATGAATTATTCATCCAGCCCTTTTCTGTGTTAATCAGTTAACACAAGGTGATAACACGACTTCAGAAAAAATGAAAAAAAACCCTAAAGAATTGTAAGACAGTAAGCATAATGTGAAATATGAACCAGAATAGAGTTTGTATAATGAGATAATGAAGGTTCCTTTTAAGACAGGGGTAAAGAGGCAAAGACAGCACACCTTCTGAACAAGGAACAAATTCATCTTTCATGACCTTCATTATGTTGATTCCAAAGGAGAAAATGTTTGCTGAGGACATGCAAAAAGCCTAATCCAGCTGCAGTTACCCAACAGTTTTCTTACCTGCACTGTGCTCACTGCCACTGCAAAAGAGCCTTTCGGAGGCTGGAGGGCCTGGACTCAACACATTGACTGTGCCCCTTGGAAGAAGGATTCAGTTCTGAAACTGAAAACGGGGAAATAAACCCCCAGTTTCATGCTCTGAATAATGGAGTCAGAGCAGAATGTCTCACCTGCCTTACTAGAAAGTGGATTTGGACTGAAAAAGTAAGAATCACAGAGGTACTGATGCTCTAGCATGCGGTCCCATACTCTTGGGACAAAATCCGTGCCCCGTTTAGATCAAGACTGCATCTACTCCTGGTCAGGGCAAGAACTGGTTCTCACAGTACTCTGGGGGGGTTCTCTTTGGGAAGTCCAAAGCAGCAGAGCACAGTGGGAGCCCTCTCCACCAGCCACTGGCTTGCTTTCAGAGGCAACCCTTGCTACCGAGCAGTGACACAGGAGATCTACTCCAGAGACGCAATTCCCTACAAGGCTTATTTCGCCACAGGGCAATGCCCATCACATCAGCATATAATTTCCTTCTCAGAAAAACCCATATTCGTCAACATATCCATTACTAATTTTATATGTTTAATCAAAATTTTACGTACTAAAAGTACCAAGAAAATCTCAAGGTAAAAGTAAATTTTTCTTATTTTATCATCACACAAAAAGTTCTCCATATGGATTTAGCACTTCATGTATACATATTTCTTTTTAAAAAAACAACCCATACTTTCATGGAATTTACCATATTGGTGAATATTTATCAAGAATATTTTGTGATTTTTCCAGACTTCTTTTCCCTTGACCCCTAAACGTCTCAGCTTGAACCTACATGAATTGTATGCATACAAAAATATAAAGAGACTCCAAAGACAGAAAGAGAAGTGGCATTTGGAATTCCAACCTGCTGAGAAATATTTACTCGTACTTCACTTGACTTAAAAGTAGCTGAAGGGAGTTACTCTGAACAGTAATTTTATGCCTTGTAAAAGCTATCAAAGTTGCACACAGATGCATTTTACAGAGACTCCAAAGAATGCTCACACTTCTTGGCAGGTGAGTTAAGCCTGTGGCACTGTCTGGAGACAAGGTTGCAAGGGTGAATCAAGCAGTCCTGAAGATCCAAATCATTACATGAATTTAAACATTTTCTCAGCATCTGTATTCCCCAAGCCACAAGTGTGCTTTTGTTGGTTAAACCTTTCAAAATGCTAATGCCCTCTGAATGGCTACAGCTCTAAATCCTGTGGTGCCCAAACCAGCTCCAACGCAGGCCAGCCCGCATCCCAATAGTCCTGCTTGTGGACTAAGCAAAGGCAGGTGATTCCTTCTGTATGGAATTAGCCTATAATATATTTATTTCTGGAGACAAAAAATATGCTAAAGAACTGCACCTACTTTAAAAAAAATAACAAACAGCAACAAAACACACAGTCCTCTAAATAAGGTGGTAGTAGGTGCTAAGTTAAACTCCTACAGGCTGTAAATACAAATTTCTGTATTGATGCAAACACAGTACAGAGCAGTGAAGATGCAAGCCTTGGAAATATTGCAGGAGCCATACTCTTTTGTAAGCAGACTATTTTAATACGTTTTCACTTTAAAGTCCTACCTCCTGTTACTGCTAGTCCCCCTCATCCATAAGAAGCAACTGTGAGTTGTTAGAAATGTATTCGAATGCACTTACTGTGAGATGCCATGAATATCACCACCAGAAATTATGTACTGTGCCTTCTTCCCTGCCACCTTTGCCCTTCAGCTTTGGCTTCTCAGCTTACATTGCAAGAGTTTCTTTTATCTGATGCATTATTTTGTGCTTTATTTCTCTGAGTTCCAGAGGTCAAAATTAACCTGTACCAAGAGAAATGAAATAAATATAGGTCAATCTATTAATTGAATGACCTAGTAAGAACTTTACAATAAAATCTGAAGGCCAAGATTTTTCAAAACCAGATGGAAATGAGATTTTTGCTTGGATACTAGTTATGGTAAGAAATCACCATTCTAGTGCCTGCAGCCAGTTCTAACCTTGAGTTTACTTTGGAAATAAATAACTAACAACAAGCCCAACAATAAAACCTGCATGAATGTCTTTAATATAAAATAGTCCCTTCTAAGAGGTGGGTGGACAGCAGTAAATTTATAGGGAGGCAGAAGTGAAAAATAAAGCTCTTGAAACTTGTGATTCTAACTATCATCGTGTAAGAGAATCAAATGGGTAACTGAAGGCCCTTCATAATTAGGTGACTGGCTCCCAGTAATATCCACAGGAATTCTAGGACCAACTGGCAGCATGAATTAATAGGAAATGTTTCTCCAAAATCCCCTTTTCATTTTCTATGATGTCTACCAGGCACTCCTATGCCCAGCTGTATTGCAGATGGTTTGGTTATTTTTTCATAGTTATCAACTCATCTGAAGGTCATAGGTAGTTCCATAATGGCACTATATTCAACCATCACAACATCAGAAAAAGCAAGTCTGTGATCCATCAGTTTTGTAACAAAAATGTCCCACCCAGAGCACCCAGAGCGAGTTGCAGACCTTAATGCAAGGGCCGTCATTCCTACTCCGAGTAAAAACAGGAGCACGGCTTGGCTCAGCAGGCTTGGAGCTGCTGGCCTCCACCAGCTCCTTTCTTTGCCCTGCCAGAATTAGGGTGTGGATGGGGCTGTACCATTGCCCAAATATTAAGTGGCAGCAAGCTGTGCAGGTTGGGTCTCCCTGCACGAGGCAGGGGAAAGCCCGATGGGATTCTTCATCAGTTACAGCTTTGAACTACATCTTCCCAGAGCTTTTCCTTAGAGCAAGCTCCCTAAAGATGACCAAACTAAAATAAAAAGCGAAATTTAATTAGATTATAAACTAATTAGCTGGCTCTGAGCAGAGAAAACTCAAAAGAGGGTAGGCAAAGCAGAACAGAAATAAAGAAGTTTCATACCCAAATCTTCCCCTGTTAGCTACATTCCTACAAGTAGGTCATTGCTTCCAAGCATGTATTCAAAGAAATTAATGGCTCTGCTTTGCAGCAAACTGCACAGATAAGAAAGTCTTCTCTGGTGCTGAGTAACAACTCATTCCCATTTCCACAGACCTGGCTGTGGAGTTTACACACTGCTTTCTGCATTTTGAGCATCAGTCTCACTTTCCTGCTCCTCACACTCACCTTACTTCTATCTGATCACTGCGGGCTGTAAACTTCTCTCCACTCCAACACTCAGCATTTCATCTTAAAAGAAGCAGCCCCACCTGAAACACTTTTTACTTAAGTATAAAATTACCAGCTAGATGAAAAAATCCAAATTATTGCCAATTAGGTCTTTATTCTACATTCTCCTTAAACACTTTTCTGTTTCTGAACAGCTGGCTTTGTCCCACACACAGCCACTCACAGGGACATGAGTATTCACCCAACTTGAAATCAGTGCTCTGACACACTCCTAGTGCAAAGCATTGCAAAGGAAATACTTTGGATTAGTTTCTGCCTTTGAGTTAATGCGTTATGTCTCTGCTGAACTGCTTTGCTTCCATCTGGGGAAGTTGCATTTGAGAAAAGGAGGGCCTTGAAAAACACTAATGAAAATAAGCCCTGGTCACCGCTTCCTCCTGAGCACCCAACAATAAACCTAAGCCATGACCCACCGTTATGCAGAGCAGTTGCCCTCCTCCATCTGGGCATGCCAGAAACTAGGGAAATCCAGAAAACTCCAGAAAATCAGGGAGCTCCCTCTCAACTCACTAATTTCTTGCCCATCCTGTACTTGTTTAGTCCCTTGTTTGTAAGGGATGTCTACCATATAAAATGGAAATTTATGCTGGACATTATCAGGTCACAAAGCAGACTGAAGCAGGTTGTTTACTAAACCTCACAGGAAATTCACAGGGAATGCAGGATCCTCCTCTTCATCAAGACAAATTTCAAAGGTTTTGGTTAATTCCAAATCTCAGTTTCCTTCTAAACACTAGAAATAATCTCAGCTTTACAAAACAGCCAGTTATATTCTGAATTTGAGTGGTCAAACTGGGACTTTAAGTGTTGTGGATTTTTCTTCTTTCTCTGTATGATTAAATTCTGGAATTCTAATACAGATTGCTCCCATTCTAGAGGGGTGGTTTAAAAAGCTACCTCCTATTAGGCCGTGATCTTGTCTGTTGTGGTGTATGGATACATAACTACCGGTATGGATGCAGAACTACAGGTGGGAGAAAAGCTGAGGAAAGGGATATTCCGTTTTCCTTTTGAAATTGTTACATTTTCCCCCATAATTAACAAGTCATTCATAGCACTGGAGACTTGGTCTCACGTGTCTGAAGGGCACCTAATTCCTGAAATGGAGTCGGTTGCTCTCCGAAAAAAGGGGTAATAATTCAGTGGATTGAAATGCAACAGCTCCAAATAGCAGCAGTAGAGACGGATGCAAAGAGTGCAAATACTGGAAATACTGGAGAGCTTCCAAATGCTTGGCATTAAAAAAAAAAAAAAAGGAAAGAAAAAGGAAAAGAAAAAGCCACGTGGCATAGCAATATAAAGCTATGTCACAAATACAATTTTTTCAAAGTCACTTGCAACACTAAAGCTGAAAGCTAAAAGTACTAGAGGAAACTGAATAGGTCGGCCCTAGCAAAATCATGCCTTTTTTTGTGGGATGGCTTTGAGAAGGGCAGCTGCCACAAATGGATCTGGTTTCAGTGTCCTCTAAGGAGCTCTGCAGATCCACCTCCCCTTGCTGAATTGTCTGCATCAGCTTTGCAGAGGAATTGCAATGCTTTGATGAAACCGAAGTCATCGAATTACTTTTGGTGATGACTCTGAATGTCTGACACTAAAAAGAAACAGAACAAGCTGGAAGAAGCCTCCTCTCTGCTATCAGTTTTCCATTTCCTTATCTATATTGACTGTGGCAGAGAAGTTTTGGATTATATGTTGTCTTATTATCTGCTATCTGAATACTTCCTGCAGTGTCCTGCAATTCCATCCTGATTACGCCATCGTAATGGTAATGCTCCTGTAAACTACAAAACAGAGATATCTCATGTTGATGCTTATCTTACTATACCTTTTCTGTCTTTATCTAGACTGAAGCTCATAATTACAGCAACTGGATTATTCTGGAGTACACCAGGTTGACCAAAGGGATTCCTTTGGATGTGAACTATTGTATTTTTTGAAAAAGTAAAGAAAGGCAAAACAATCTCTCCTCTGAATTTTGCAATATACCACAGATAAATGTGCCTTCAGGTAGTCTGAAAAGCTGAATTATGCTTGCATTAAAAAATTGCTCATCCAAGTAGAGATCGAAGGTGTATTGAAAGAATCTTGGTAGTCACAAGAATGAAGCCAACACATGACCAAGATAGAAAGTAAATTAAAAAGAGTCTATCCCCTTGTGCATAGAGGGGGATGTTTTAACTACTCTGGTACACTTAGAGTACTTCTCAGAAACCCCAGATATGTTTATCTAACACACATCTAAAAACATGCCTAAAAAGGCAGCTATTTTAACAAAAATCAGAGGCACTCATTCTGGCTTCGTCACGTGGCAATTGTGGTATATGGCTTCTAATCATACACGACAGACTACAACAAATGTGTAGTAGTATCTGCATTTTTCTGCAGATACTACTGTACAGATACTACTGTAGATGTCATGGTGAAGGGGACTGGGAACTCTGGACAACTTGTACAAATTTTTTTTTAATATCCCAGCACCCATCAAGACTGCTTTAATTTCTTTTGGGAGAGTTCTTTAAGCTGTGTCTTTGGACCAGAACCCAGATGACAAAACATTACTCAGCTTTTTGAATATTTCTTTCCTATCTTTCTTTTTCCTCTGAACTTTACAAAGCTCAACCACAGTCTAGATTGCATCGTGAAATAATTTTCAACCACCTCATTTAAACTTGCAAAAATAAATGAAGACTGAGGGTGAAGGTGAAGAAAATAATTTTCCTTTCTGGTGTGCGAGTTGCTGGATCTTGAGGATAACAATTATTTTGAGGCTTTCAAACACATAATGGGTAAGTACCATTTGTCACTAGCCTCATGCTTGTAACAAAAGTTACTGCGTGGTACATCAGAAGAAAGAAAAAGCTTCTCACGATGCACTTCACAGTCCTTCATCCTAATACTGAAGAGACTGAGTCACAGCCCCAAATGTCAAGTGTCCCTTGCAGAGAATCACACTGACAGGAGTCCTTCTCTTTTAGTCCCAGATACTGATACAGATGCTATTTGTATTAATAGAAGTGCTTAATATATTTACTAAAAAATAAAATGAGGTCTGTAAACTATTTTGTCTCAGTGCCATCCCACAACAGCCAGGTTTTGGGTACTTGTAGAACTACGCTCTGTTTCTTTCATAGTGATCTAAGCAGGAGAGGGGGGAGAAGAAGAATGTCTATAAACATTGGTACAGAACTGGCAACAAGATCAGCAGGAAAAACCTGGCATGCGTGGATTAAGTATTTTCAGTACTTATGGTGCAGCAACTTCTATTTCTTCTTGTAAAATAGTTAGAGGAGATACAAACACATCAGAAGGTATGAGAGCGAGGCTTATCCCATTAGGGAGGAATGTTTTATCATTCTAATTTGGCAAGGTTCCCCTTGGACACCTAAGAGCCTGCTTTTATAGCAGCTTTTGTAGCTGGATTATACAGAGGAAAGTGTAGAATATACAACCTTCTAGTCAAAGCTGCAACTCGCTAAACCAACATTGCTGTAGTTTCCCAAGGAAACAAAAATAATCCTACAAAATTTGTTCTAAACCTGCTTCTCTCCTTGCTCAGATTCATACTACATGAGCTGGCTGTCATGGATTATGAACATTCAAAAAAAGTTTCTCAAATGAGCAAAGTTTCTGCATTCTTAAAGATTATTTCTTTTAATTCTGTCTGTCAAGTTTGATGGGTTTTTTTCAAACTAGACAATCTTTCTCACCACCATACATGAGTTACAAACATTGTATTACAAGCAATAGTGTTGAAGAATGTTATAAGACTAGAAAGTCTTCATTATTTCAGCACTAAGTGGTGTGATTTTTAACCACCAATAGACAAATTGGTCCTAATTTTCTACAAGAAAATTCCACAGGGAATTGGCTTTTGATTAACCAATAGAAGAAAACTATGCTTATTCTATCACTCACTTTAAACCCAAGCTAATTTTAAAAGTGCCTGTCGTTCAGATATCAGAACATGGCCCCATTTCTGATAGATGGGTTTTGCACATCTCTGCCAGAACGCTGTGGGAGGTTTGGCAGGGGTGTTGTACCTTTGGCAAGTGGTTTTAAACCTACATGGGTTCATTTTTACGGGGGGAGTGCTGGCTGTGGTTAATTACAAATTTGAGAGTTCCTTGTAAGAGTGTGATTTGCCCTTGCTGCTGACAGAGTGAAGGTCAGTCCCTTTGTGCGTGCAGAGGGCTTTGAACGAGTGCAGAGCATCTGCCCAAGTGTCCCTGCAAGGTCACAGCCTTGGCATCCCAGAGCTACGAAGCAGCTTCATAACTTCACCCTGCAGGGATTTAGGTTTGATTCTCAGTCTTTTCCTATGAGCCCTCAAAATGAGAAAGTCTAAAGGACCACAGAACAAATGTCAACCAAAGTTTCTTGCTCTTCACCTGGAAAATCAAGAGCTAGGCCTAAGCATGCCGGCAGCTCCAGCCTGAGCAAATACTGGCCAGTTTGTAGAGACCAAATTGAACTGGACCCCTTTTCCCTTGAAGCCACCTGCTGCACAGCTTTACCACTTCCTAGGCATGTTTGGTAGTAAGTTATTTAAATTTCTCATTAAAATTTGGAGAAACAGAAATGAATGTCAAAGTATGTATCTTATCTCATTTGCAACATCGCACTGAGTTTATTTTTAAAGCCCTGCAACCAAGGAACCAAAAGAATGCCACGTTCTCTTCGAAGCACATGTAAAGTGCACATATTTAAAAAGAAAAATCTGAGTTATCTCTAACCACGAATTATTTATGAAAAAGTTACCAAAAGAGTTTGATATTCCAAGAATGGTTTGGTTTAGTAGGGGCAAGTGACTAAGAGAAATCATCAGGAAAAAAACACCCCTCCAAGGTCATTCTCCAAATTCATCTCTGGATTGGAGCCTGTGACAGTGCATTTTTATTTCTGGGACACCTATACAGTTCAGTAGCCAATAATACGTAATTCTACAGGAAACTGGTGCCTCAGACCATACATATCATTATTAAAAAACTCTTTTCCTAGACATTGGTGCTTAGAATTTATTGGGGTTTTACTATTTACTATTTCATTTAAGAAGTGTCACTGCAAGGCTTAATAGCTGCCCTTACAAGACACCTGTACAGCAACATGATTGCACAGAACAACTGAAATAGCCATTTGAGTAGTTAAAAATCAGACTTCAGGGCAGAAGACATTTTTAAAAAATAAGAATAGTTTTGAGTGTCCACTTCCTTTTATCTTAGGAACAAGGAGAGGTGACTCAGTTTTCCAGGGGAGTCTACCTCAGAGGCATTGACTGGGTTCTTATGGCAAGACTGGGAAGGCAGAGGTGTGAGTGTCCACCTCAACTGACCAAGTAGGGAGTGGGATTTGGCTTCAGGGTTACACAGTCCAGACCTCCAGCAAGCCCAGCAAGCACTCCCTCTGAACACAAAACCCATTGCAGCAAAGCTTTATAGAGGATAACATTTCAATAAAATGATGTATGTGACAAAGTTTTACTTCCTCAAAGTACTCCAGATGGGTCTCTTGGGAAGCATTAAAGGGATGAAAAGAGGTAACACTCCTTGGAGGTGAAGGATCCACAGGACAGACAGGAGCCTTTTCCCTTTTTCGCTGCAAAGTGATATGACTGGTGCCACAGTATCAGAAATGCTGCAGAGCCCCCTAACTCCCACTCCTGTGTTTTAACTGGCAAATTCCATTTGAAGACTAGGCTCCCTTCAAGTCCTTTCCTTTTGTAGTGCACAATTTAGTCATGAGTATCCACTAAATCTACTGTAAGTGTCAGTTTGAGATAGAGCAGCCAGGGTTCTGCAAATTTCTTTTTCAAACAACTAAGGCTGTGCTCCTAAAGGACTGACAGATTGTAGCATTAAAGAAGCTCCTTCACCCTAATCAACTATGTACAAATCCAGAGAAACATATTCCTGCATAACTTTGACCAAAAGCTTTGAGCTCTCTGTGATGTAGAGTTTTCCACCCTCACTGTAGATGAAGGCAAGAAAAAAAAAGTTAGAAAGAAGAGCTTTATAGACCTGTCCCACTAATCTTACCATTTTCATATAATACCGTCAAATTCAAAATACATTTCAACACAGACTGCTGGGAACCTGACTATAAAACTTTTTTTCTTCCATAAGAAAATCCTTAATTGAATTTTTAAGACAAAAAAAGAAAAAAAATCACAGATTTTGTCCTGCCAAGCAAAGCCCTCTTTTTAAAGCCCTCTCTCTCCATCTCTCATTGGAAAAACAATAAATACATTCTTTCACACCGGGAGTTAAGAAGTATATTATTTATTGTAGTCAGGAGTTCCTTTCTCAGTGTATCCTGGATATGAGCTCATGCCATATCAACAACCAACAATAGCTATTGTTCCTGGAGGTTTAAGGAAGTTTCTGTACCCTGTTTCCTGGACACAGTATGTAAACTAATACATACAAAAAAGGTGTTTCATATTATTCCAGGTACGTTGGGCCCCCTCCATGTCAGCCTGCTGGCCAACGTTTTCACAGAGAGTTGGAAGAGTAAATGTATTCTTGTGTTTATCCATTTGTAAATGGAAACAGGTACTTCCACCACAAACTGCATGGAAACAGAACCCAAAGAAACACAACAATGTGTTTAACTTAGAAAGAGCACTTTCTAGCTCTTGGCTTATAAAATTGTCCAGTCTTATGGGTTAGATCCTCTGATAATTCACCACTTCCATGTTCACTTGATTAAGAAGGCTAAAATCTTCCAGCTTCACACACATCAGGAAGGTTGATGTTTGTTCCCATGTAGCAGCAGTATCTCCCAGCAAAGAAGGTGTTGACTAAATGGAATGACTGAGCTGTGACCTATTTGTCCCCCTAAGCCTCAGGCCAAATATTCATGTGCGTGTAGATATACAGGTGATAGATGTACACTTGTTTTGCATGGCACAATCATGCCAGGAAGAGGGAGTGAACATCTCCAGGATGCCCAAAGCCACATGAACCTTCTCAGAATGCAAACCCAGAATATCCCAGTGTTACCAAACAGGGCAGGCCTGCCTTGCATTTTTGCCTCTTCCAATACTACTGCCTTGCAATATTACGTATTTTGGTCAGAGAAGGCAAAATTTGTTGGATTTTTCTGTACTGTCACACGGTCTTCATCTTCTGGAGGAAGGACAAGGCATCCCACTACAATCAGCCTGCAGGTAGCAGAGGTTATCCTCCGCAAATGCTAGCCAGCCCTCAGGCAGGGAAGTTGGAACTAAATGATCTGTAATGGCCCTTCCAACCGAAACCATGATTTTTTGATTTCCCCACAGCCTGCTGGAGTGTGAGAGGTTGCAGAGGTTTCCAGTAGGTTTCCAGTAGGGAACACTTCACATCGCAAGGATTCCACTACACTGCCCCTGATTATGGTGCTACTGGAGCACCTTAGCGAGTACCAGACATTCCTGTCTTGACTTCAGGGAACTTCATCCAGACCTCTCCTTCCAGGCAGCAGTGATCATGGTGCGGCCCTACCCTCAGTCCTCCCAGTTTAAATCACTGCTGCATTTACAAGGCAGCCCTCTAGGAAAGGAGACTTTTCTGGTGAGGATTGATGACTGTGATCTGAACCTTGAAACAGGACAAGAAATAAAGATGTGATAAAGACATTAACAATGTATGGTTTAATATAACAAGGCTGGGCAAGCCAATTAGGACTGAATAGAAAGTAAGCTAAATCTTTTCCCACAACTCTAATCCTTTCTGTAGGATTTGAAAGAGAATAAAAAGCTGCTACTGCTTTAAAAGTTACTTTCATGGTCATTTTTATGTTTTTATACTAATACTCATGCTCCTGCCAGGAGCACAAATGAAAGTGCTGAAATACCCCACAGCCTTTCCTGTGAGATTTATAGGTTAATTTTACACATCCAACAAGTTTGAATTATTGGGATAGGCTTCAAATGAGCTTCTAAATTTGGGAGTATTTCTCTGAATCCAATATGAGATATTTACTATTTGATTTTTCCTCAGCCCTATGGGAGCCACAGTGTATTGTTGTGCTTTTACTGCATGTCCTATTTAAGAGTTTAATGATGGCTCTTAGATCTTTTATTTCCAGGCAATCTGTGCAATTACTGACAGTGTCCAGTTGACTCCTCTGACTGCTGCTCTTCTCAGATCTTTTATTTCCAGGCAATCTGTGCAATTACTGACAGTGTCCAGTTGACTCCTCTGACTGCTGCTCTTCTCAGAGCATGACACTGTGAGTGTACTTGGGAGAGCACAATGAGGGCAGGCAGAGGTCTGGGATGGCTTGTCTGTACTTAACTTCCAGCTAAAATTTCAGAGGGCTTTGTTAACAGTGCACTGGGGAGGAAAACCAAGGAGAGGGAATGAACAAAGGGAGACTCACAGAGGAGGATCAGACCATGTCTCACTGCCAGAAGCCTCCTCAGATCTGTAACACAGAATTCCCTCACAAACTCCTTCACAGGAAGAACTATAGATGGGATTGTAGTTCCCAGAACCATCTGGGAAAGACAGTTGAATGTAAAAGATTACCCTGTGTCTAAATTATGCCAAGGATCTGCCTAATTCTCCCATAAAATTGGAAGAACAAAAGGTAGCTTAAAGCTCACTCTATCCTTGAACTTGACTTCTTAGTTTTAGCTCATCAGGATAGTGCTGAATTTTAAATGAAATATTTAATTGTCCATTTTCTCATTCCACCCAAAAGTGGAACGAAAAAATCATCAGTATTAATAATCAAAACCTACACAAAGAGAAAGTTTAATACATATATATGAATTGTGCCCTTGTAGACAAGGTTGCTGCTATCAATTGCTCCTTGGCAATGAATAACAAATTAACCTTCTGATCATCATCAGCTATGATTTCACTCAGTGTATGTCATGAATTCTGTTTCTAAAGTCTGTGGGGACCCGATTCTGCAAACATTTTGGAACATTTAAGTTTTGACCCTAAATCTGTATTACTTAACCCCATGATTCCATCTTATTTGAGAATAGCTTTAATGGAATAGCTTTAGAGTATCTGGAGATGTGGGTGTTTGTGGTATTAGTGCGTATGTTTGAAAAAAACCTTATGTTAATATAGCTATTTCTCAAGTGTAATTGTCAAAGTCAAGGAAAAATAGTTTTAAAAAATTCTTAGATAGAAATGTAAGGAAAAAAATTCTAGTCCTCATCTTTCTAATACACCCTTTTCACTTGAGGTTTTAAGTAACAAACCCCTTAAACTTATTAATGTAAAATCAAGTCTCTTTTTTTTTGCCATTTAGAAAAAAAAACCCCAAAACATCCAAAACATATTTTGGGGACCTAGACTTATAATCCACATTTGAAGGCTTTGAAGACCAAAGTCTAAAAACACAAAGGGAAAAGGTTAATGAGTAAGGAACTTCTCCATTTTTTCTCTGCTCCCTCAATCCTCACCATGAAACACACACATGTGTATGTGCACACACACACACACAGAGTTTAAGGACTGACTGGCAGCTAAAAGCAGCTACTCCATGCAAGAAACATTACAAGAAAACATAGAAAAGAAGACAGCAAGTGAACTAGAGCTTTGGGCTTAGAAAGGCATTTTAAAATATTTTTCCATTCAGCTATTAATATTGTATTAAAAAAATAATAGTTTTAGCTCAAATTCCCACGTTTCAAAGCTCACACAGCTCTAACACTAAGGTTATCTTGTTTGGCATGAGAACAGCTCATGTCTACATTAAAGCTGGAAGCTTAGAAGTGACATAAACAGGCCTTTTTCTATAAAGATAAAAGGCTAAGCTTTAAAGAATTTTATATTTATAGATAAACGTTTCCATAGTAATCATTACAGTGAAACTTGCTGGTGTCAGCAATCCTTTGCATACAAAAATGGCTTATATTCAAATTAGCAGGAATCACAGAATCAGATCCCAGCTGCTACCTGAAAGAAGGGCTTACAGGAAAAGTGTGAATGGGGATCTCTGGGGTGGGCAAATGCCCTTATTTTGGTCACTTCTCTGCTCCTTTCTGCCCTTTGTGCCAATACATAATACAGGAGATACGATTTAGGAGGCAACTTCACAGCGCACAAAACCAAACTGAAAGATCCGGGTGTCCCTTTCTATCTCTAATTTTTGAGTTTCAATGATAGAAATACAGACAAATTTAAAAGCATAAGACAGACAACAAGCAGAAAGCTGGGCCAGGTGACAGCAATGTGGTTTTCTTCTCACCTATTCCCTGTGACTTGGATTCTTTTACAATATAGTACAAATTCTATCCATGCTTTGGGAAGATGTCCATTTCTTGTTACTTAAGGTAAAATCTCCTTCCCATATCCCTCGGTGAAGCTGGACTTTCCCACAAGTGCTCAGCAAAGGCCCATGTAAGTACTGTCCCAGCAATGAGCCTTGCTGGGTCAGGACTGCCTTCTTATTACAGCTGCAACAGGCAGACTGGCACTTACAATGATGGAAGTTATTTAAAGCAGCAAGGTTACAGTAATCGTGTAAGATAAGACTCAAACTGCATGCTTCTGGAGGTTTCTACAATGCCCTAAAGTACATTAGGTTTTAATTAAAAAAAAAAAAAAAAAAAAACAAGGGATTTGAAGGCTTTCAGCCTATGAATTTTTAAAGCACACTTTGGTAATTCAAAAAAGGAAGGAGAATATTACACTCCCTTTTTTAAAGGTGGCAAGACGAAGGAGAAGAGAGGTGAGGTGACTTACTCAGGGACAACATGGTAAGTCAGTAGTGCCTGGCACAGAACCAAGCCTCCTCACTCTGAGATTACATCCTACTCACTCCTTGAAGTCCTGAAGAAGGGAAAAGAAAAATAGCTAAGAGAGTTGTTCAGCTTTGAAATGAGAACGCTCTGTGTGTGAGCCCACAGGCGTATGAACATATGCCATGGCAGAGATGCAAGTAATACTCCCTGATCAGCAATAATGAAAACCTCCCTCCTCCACCTTTTTTCTTAAAAAAATTTTTTAAAAGGCAAACCAGGGAGGAGGGTAAGTCTGAGTGGTTTGCAATTAATATACAAATGTTTCCATTGTAATCTGAGCATTAATACCTGTCACTGTCAGCACCTCTTTGCAGAGAGGGCTCACCCGCTGTTTCTCTTGGCACTCGGACACTCACAGGGGATTGCTTTCAGAAGGTGCTCCACGTGCACCTTCAATAGCCATTCTACCCAGGCTTTTACGATATCTTTGGAGACATATATCCAGTTGTTTGGCTCCTTCAAAGCTCCTGAAGTCTGGGACTCAGCTGGCAGAAAAGTAGCCTCCAATAAATAATGGAAGTCTTTTGGCCGGGGAAATGTTTGTGTTAACACCTAGCAGAGGGGAGGGAATGGGGCCAGGAAGAGTGGCCGCACTTCAAAGAGGTTGCCCCTGGCTCCAGCCGGAGCTGCCTTCGGTTGGCAAGAGCTGCTGGAGCTGAGGGTGCCTTGGCTCTCCTGCCTGGAGCAGCTCAGCACGACAGCTCATGGCTGGCCCCTACTCTCAGGTGCTGTCACAGAGCATTAATGCCTGGGTTAAGCAGAGAACGAGATGGGAAACATTAAAAGAAAGTGTAGAGCCTGTGCTCCGCTGAGCGGCGCTTTCGCAGGTTTGATGGTGGCAGGTGGCAGTACCAGCCTCGTACAGATAACAATTTTTCCTATGAGATACTCAGCAGTGGACCTGAAGCATTTCTTCTCCCCTCTGCCCCTTATATCCTCTGCAGAACTGAGGATCAAACCATCAGAGAGGCAGGGTAGTGTGACAGTGCAGTTGTAGTACTGGCAAATCATTTGACCTGAGCCAAGATCAAGGAAAGTCAATGGGCTTTGGACCAAGCTCTACCACTGGACAGCAATAGTAATTGTATTTTTGCATTTCTGCAGCACATCCCATCCCAGCATGTAATGTTTTACAGGCATCAGTTAAGACCCAGAGGTTTTAGGTAAGGAAGAAAACAAACTGTTTTACAGAGGAGGAACACATGCTAAGACAGACATTTTACTGTGTGGTGATCAGAAGATTATAAAGAGAAATCTGGGAATTCTCTGTCCTTGCTACACTTCCACTCTCAGTCACCACCTAATATTCAAGCCCACAGTGGATGTCACAGTGGTTCTCTGGAAGCCATTCCCCCCAACACACATGCTGGGAATGACCTTCCTTCCTGGCTGTCTCTATGATTAAATTCTGTGTGCACACCAACAGCTTCCAAATTCACACAGCAGATGCAACTGCTCACCACCTTTGTGAGTATATGCACATACACTCATCATTTTCAAAAATGGGTATCTGTTCACCAGCCATTATTTATCACACACCAGGGCCTGATAGACCACTAGCTCCCCTCAATAGCTTTGAACAGGAAATAAATGCAATTACTTGCCATATCTGTTGGCAGATGGTGATTTTTACATTTTTGTAGTAGTTCTGTGTGAGTGTGTGCACACATATGTGTCAGAAGGACACAAAACTTTGGAGAAGAGCAGACACTTTAGTTAAATACCCTGGAATTCCACTCTAATCTCTTTTTATTGTGTGTTTTGTAAAATGAATTCGGCACTGAAATTTTCCATGTGTGGTCTCAATGGTAGGCAACATAGAAAGTTTGAGAAAGAAAGTCTGCTTAGACATTTTATGTTGTGAGAGTAGGATGGAAAACACTTTCACTGCAAGTTTCAAATGCCTTTTTAAAAAAATTACCAAAGTTAGACACTTCAAATGCATTTTCCTTTGGTTTTTTAGCCCCTTTTGAGTAAACAAAGTCTGAGGCAAATTGGCCAAGAGGTTTCTGAAGGACCACATTTGCAGATGCCAATTATAAAAAAAACTGTGTCATCCACATTCCAAAATATTTCAGGACTCTCAGACAACATTTCAGGGGAGTTAAATGGACTTATTTCACCACCATTTTTTGATGGAGCAATACATATTTAGGGAGAGTGTAATGAAAAACTTGACTGCTCTGAAATGCCATCTTAAATTACTTGAATAAAAGGTGAGCTAATATAACTTCATAGTGGCAGAAATGCCAAGACCATCCCACTCAAATTAGGGAAAGATGCAATTCCCCTTATGTTCCTTCTATTTCTTGATTTTTCCAGCTCTTTTCTTTTCCTCCCCATGAATTGCCTGTCGCTCCCACCATCCTCCTTCACCTTCCCACACAGATCCTTTTCTGTGAGTAACTGTGGAACATTCCAGCTACGCTGTGAGTTAATGCAGTGCGATAGAGGGAGAGGCAACATCAGGAAGTCAGAGATTGGAAAAGTTAAGGGGCTGAGCCTCTGGCTTCAGTTCAATCGATAATTGCCGTGCATCTGGCCCCATGTTTCTCCTGCACAATTAACTCAGCCACTTTGCACATATCTCATCTTTTGCATCAGTTTGTGAAAAGTAAATTTACTGTTTGCTGAGTCCCAGTCATGCAGGACGGTGAAAAAAGTCTCACTGATGGCAGTACAATGAGAGATTCAGTACAATGGGTCCAAACAAGCTCCATGGAGTACGAAGGTTTAATTTTCAGTTCACCTCGAGATCAACTAACAGTTAGAGTACAAGACTTTTTCCCCACTGGAAAGAAAAATTCCCAGAACCATCAGGGTTGTAAACCAGGCAAATATTAAAATGAAAAGTGCAGGATGAGTGAGGCTGAGATGCTTTGTTTGTTGTTGTTTTGAGAAGACAGCTAATTAGACAATGGCCAGGCACTGCCTGCATGCTAGGATAGCTACCTCAGTAGTTTGTGCCACTGTGGAGTAATTTCAGCTGCAAAATATGTACTTTTCTTCCACTCCAGAGGTGACCAAAACCCATACAGAACTCACAAGTGCTTTGGCATGGAGGTGCTTTGTGTTGCTACAGGTTATGCCCAACCTACACTGAGCAGGCTAAAGCAGCACAGACGGTATTGAAGTACCACCCAAAAGCAGGCTGAGGGAGATTTTCCAATTCTAGCTTGAAATAATAAAAAAAATTCCTATGTACATACATACACACATGCATACATCTTCATTCTTGTTTGCTCTCTCCTTTGCCTTTCCCCACATCAATTCTACCAGGAAGGCAAAGGTACAGTTCACCTGACTTTCTAGGACACTGGAGTAGCCATCATCTAGTATCCATCTCAACAAATATTCTAATGGCCTTTCATCTGAGTTTGTTCCTCATTAAACGTTTCTGTACACGTTGCAAAATCATGCAGAAAAAGATGTAGTAAAGGAAAACAAGCAGTGAAGTTTATGACTAAGGTGATCTTTTACTTTGCTAACCAACAAAACTCAGTTTTTTCTTCTAATTTTACATTTCATTTTTCCTCTAATTCTATTCCACCTGAATGCACCCTTCATTTTGTTGACATAATTATTTTTAAAATTATAATTGTAAATGAAATTTAAGATAACAAAGCAAAGTACTTAGAATAAAAGAAGTCAAAACATTTCTTTCTGAAATTAAAAATTTCAATTTTTTGACAGATTTGTGAAGTTGTTTCTTCTGGAGCTAAATATGCAGAGCTGGTAAGAAGTTTCACTGCAAAAATTCTGCCTAGCTCTGAAGATGAGTGTTTTTGTGTGTGCTTGCATTTTTGCATGAAAAGAGAGGAGCTGTTTAGCAAGCTAGGACAATGATAAAGCTGCCAGCATTGCCCCTCTTGATTGCCAGTGTTGGCTACTGTCTGCTGCCTGCCTGGAATAATTTTGCTGTGGATCATATAATCTCCCAGCATCATTGCCAGGGTCCCCTAGGCTTGGGGGTCTAGAGCTCAGTCAAGCATAAAACATTGTTCATACACAGTTGGCACCAGGCTGGAGCAGCAATGTTACTGCAGAAAAGGAAAAATTATTTTAGACATGAGTAGTAGTTTAGCAATTCCCCATTAGATCTTTTTTCCTCTCTCCCCAAGTAAATGAAACTGAACAAAAGCTGATGGTGATCACTGTGTCTTCAGAGTCATGGGCCACTTTCTCAGCTGAGTACAGCAGAGCTCTCCTGGCTCGTAGGGCAATGATGCTGATTTATGCAAAACAGGCACATGGCCCACAGTTTATGTCACACATCCAAAATCCCATATAGACTTAATTTTACTTTTCAAAGCCTACAGAAATCCACAAATTAACACCTTTTAGCATTATTCACTTCGAGTTTGTCAGTTTTTCTGCAGTAATAGATTTACAGTTGTTTTCAAGTTAGGGTTTATCTCTTGTTGGCGGGTATATTTATGACACATGGTTACACCTACAAGAATACATTAAAAGTTTTTTGAGAAACTTGGAACTACAAAGGCAAACTAGTGCCTTGCAGTTTCTATAATCTTTGATGTCACTAGGAGACTGCGTTTACCAGAATCAAGCAAGAGAGTTCTGTTTTCTGCAACTAAAGCAATCCAGGTTAAACTTTTAAAGAAGCCGAGTCGACACAAGTAACTCACATACACTTTGAAATGTTCAGAGATATTATTAAGAGTGCCATGCATAAAACTTTTACCTGTATATCTCCCCCTTGATTAACTTCTTTTTCTGAGAGAGGCAATGCTGTTTGTTACACAGCATCCAGCTGAACAAAAGAGAAACAGAACCTGAACTGTGTGCTCTGGGCACCAGAATCTGATGCAACTCACTTTCATCTCAGTGTAGCTTATCTCGTAGGCAGACTCAGTGGAGGCATGAATTCCTAAGGATAAGTTATATTATACAGCACATGACTGGATTCAGCCAACTCACCAGTGATGAATTTGCCTTCTCTTCCAGGGTTTCACTCGCTTTAAACAGAAACCTCTGGAAACGGGATGAGTCTTTCAGTGTTATCTTTACCATATTTGTATTCATGCATACATGCACATACATAAAACACACACAACCTGAGGGAGCTTATCTATAATGACAAAGGGTTGTGACTCCGGAAGAATTCAGTTCCCAGCCTTGCCCCTGAATTCTTCCTTGTCTTGGACATGTGATACATGTAGTATCTTAGTCTCTCATGTACTTATGTAGACAGAACAGTCCTTTGGGAGCAAAGGCTGTTCTTCACTGCATGATTGTCTATTGTCTAATGAAATATCCTCTGACATGAGTTAGAATTTAGTCATGTCACAAATAAGTTATTGATAGTTCTTTTTTTTCCTTTTTTAAGCCAAAAATGGATCACAATGAGGGCAGTGTTGGGCAAATTCTGTAATTAAGGAACAACATGTTTCTAGTTTCATTTTCTCCTGTTGTAATAAATACTGCAAACACTTGTCTCACAGCACTAGTTCAAAGCATTCCAGGTTGCAGTGAGCTACTTCTCTGTTTGGGGGATATCAGTATAATGTATGCTGCTATTTTATAAGGGTTTTCTTCAGACATGCAGAAATTTGAGACAGAATTCATCAACACCTTTTCTCTGACTGCCAACGCAGAGCTGTGGCTGGGAGATGTGAAATATTTTGTAAGAGTGAGGGAACAGAGGACCTAAGTGGGGAAGGCAATCAAAGCTGCATGGAGGTGCATGGGCTCCAAAGCCATGTCTGAGTCATAGCAGCCAGCGCTTGTCTAGGTTGCACTTGAGTCAGATGGAGTCATTTTAATATTTCCCCTGGAAAGGCAGCAACTTCATTGCGTGTGATGCTGTACATTATCCACCATCACCCTCCTCATCCTCCTCTAGGATACACCCACACCCTCACGCCACAGAAAGCTGCAAGAGCCAAGGACCTTCGTCAGCCACTAACTACTGAGAAGGGACCAAGCTCTGCTTTCCAAGCACCATGTCACGATTATTTACCGCACAGACCTCTGCTTTTAAATATGTGTTTTAATTTCCTATAATCCCAGCTCCTACCATGATTATGTGGAATTCCATTTATTCTATTTGTTCTATTTTAAAAGGGATGAAGTCATCTGTGCTGGAAACTATGACCTGATTGAAAGTACTGAAACGCTGCAATGTCTCAGACACAGCTCTGGCACATGAAGAAGTATAAATTAAACTCTTCTGCAGACATTTGATCTCTTGCTATGAAAAGGGATATTGTGCTTCCTCTGTTTAACAGTATTCTCTGCCCACTGTGAAAAGAACTCTGTTTGCACTTCTTTTTTTTTTTAAGTGTGGCATTTTTTTCCACTCTAAATAGGATTGCAAATTAAGCTTCAGCATGTATACACACAGAGTCTATATATTCCTGACTGCTGTGAGCTCAGGGATGCCAATGCCAGATCTCTCAGACTCATTAACTTACTGGTTCGAATGTTACCAGTGGATCCACTGCTTCCAAGCTCCAGGACTGTGCATAGTGCAAGCACTCCACAACTGCAAACCATTTTTGGTCAAGAGTAACAGATGAGCAGAAGGCAAGGCAGGATGTTAATCCAGTCAACAGTCATTGCTTAAAGTTGTCTACAAAAATTCCAGTAGCCATGCAAACTCTGCTCCTTTTAGCATAAGGTCACCAATTACAGATACCATTTCTTTCTTCTGGGTAATTCTCCTTGCAAACTCTAATATAGCTCTGCACAAAAGGTTGGGGTTTTTTACTCTAAAATTTTAAGAAAATATTCATAAACTTGGTCTTATGCCACATGAGCTATAATTCCGCATGTTGTGCTGTAAAATAATTCAGTAAAATTAACGATCTCTTGCTATACATTTGCTACAGAATTAGCTCCACTTGCCTACCCACTTCTACAGCTAGGGAGGCTTAAGTGAGAAGAGCCATGCTGAAAAATAGTACTTGAGTTGCTGCAGGGTTAGCAACAGCTGAGGTGTGTGAACCACAGCAAATTCCCCCTCCTTTCCACGACAAGCCAGACAACTCATATTAATAGTTTAGGAGTTTTTTGTGTCAGCAGGATTCATATTAGGGGCAATACACTTGTTCGTACATCAGTGAAAACAGGCCCTTAGTGATTTCTGTATCAAGTGCTTTCAACTTACGGCAATACTGGACAAGATCTCAAAATGCTCAATCCTGACCTGCCTTTGATCCCACGAAAACTGAAGGGAAAAAAAAAAACTCATTTCAGGCAGTGGAAGCCGACTAAAGACAATGGAAACATTTCTTTTCATAATGAAATTGTCAATAGATTTTTTTTTAAAAATATAAGCACTGCAAAAAGCAGCCTGTACACTGGTAGCTGAGTTATTTCTCTGCTGTATGTGCTACCACAGACAGCATTTTCAGTGTGGGGTGGACCCACATCTGAGCAGGGCAGGGCAGGGCTGTGGGAAGCTGGAGACTGGACCTGCTGTGGCATCACTGGGCCATGGGCAGAGGGGAAGGACTCTGGGCAGGGACCCTCAAGGCCCTGTCACCAACACAGTGAGAGGGACAAATAAATTGCCTTAACTTTGATCTTCTGCAAGGGGCACAATATCCAGTTGTAGGATCTTGTCTTCTAGCTGCCAGTATAATATCTTCAGAGAAAAGTATAATCTCTTATATTTTAGTGCTAGGAACAACTTGGTTCCCCGGCCCTGCCTCATGTACAATCACACATCTTTAACTAGCCAAAAGACTTCTGTTGTTACTTCTGTGTTGAAGACTGATTTTTTTGCTAGCCAACATTTTTATTAGCATGATATTTCCTTAAAAAGAATCTGAACTTTGTTAAAACAAAAGGGCTTTGACTATTTTAGCCACAAATATTTTGAGGTTACCTATACTAGATTCCACTTTTCCCTATGTTTTCTACTAAATATGGCTAATGGAGCCTTGCAGAAAAAAAAGGCAAAAACCCCTTCACTGTATATTCCCTACTTCTTTCATTTCACAATAATATGATGTTCAGTCATTGCTCTTTGATGTTCCTTTGTGCTGTGATTTTCAAAGGAAATTAGCTTCCAAAATATGATGACACTCAGCAGAAGCTGAGCACTGAACTTCAGTGGGTCTCACTGAGCATTCAGGCTCAAGCTCTGATATTGAAGATAGAGACTAGACATCTCTATTGAAGATAGAGACTAGAGACTGACATCTTTTGTGGCACTTAGTCCTGTCAGAGATATCCGATAGAGAGAAAGAAATGAACTGAAAAACTGCAATATATAACACTTGTCTTTAGGGTTTTTTAAATCGTTAAGTCCTTATGTCATCTTTGAATGCTTCGATATATATGATGGGTTGACCCTGGCTGGATCCCGGTGTCCATCAAAGCCACTCCTCAGCAGGACAGGGGAGAAAAAACACAACAAAAGGTTCATGGGTCTAGATAAAGACAGGGCGAGATCACTCACCAATTACCATCACTGGAAAAACAGACTTGACTTAAGGAAGTCAGCTTAATTTATTGCCAATCAAATCAGAGTAGGGTAACGAGAAATAAAACCAAACCTTAAAAACACCTTCTCCCCACCTCTCTCTTTCTCTAGGGCTTGACTCCACTCCCTATCTCTCTATCTCCTCCCTGACAGTGGTGCAGGGATTCTGGGAATAGGAGTCATTAGTTTATCGCACATTGTCTCTGCTGCACCTTCTTCCTCGGGGAGAATTTCTCACCCCTTCGCCTGCTCCAGCATACAGGTCCCTCGTACAGGAGACAGTCCTCAATGAACTTGTCCAGCCTGAGTTCTTCCCACAGACTGCAGTTCTTCAGGAACTTCCCATGGTGAGGAAGTTCCTCCAGGAATGGGCTGCTCCAGCGTGGGCCCCACGGGGTCACAAGTCCAGCCAGCAAATCTGCTCCAGCATAGGCTTCTCTCTGCACAGGTCCTGCCAGGAGCTGCTCCATTGCAGACTTCCCACGGGGTCACAGCGTCCTTTGGGCATCCACCTGCTGTGGTGTGGGGTTCTCCCAGGTGGATCTCTGCTCCCCCACAGACCTCCCTGGGCTGCAGGGGCACAGCTGCCTCACCATGGGCTGCACCACAGGCTGTGGGGAATTTCAGCTCCAGTGCCTGGACCATCTCCTGCCTGTCCTTCCTCACTGCCCTCAGTGACTGCAGAGATGTTGCTCTCGCTTATTGTCACTCCTCTGTGTGATTGCTGTTATGCAGTTTTTTCCCTCTTTCTTAAATACATTATCCCAGAGGTGCTACCACCATCCTTGAGGAGCTCGGCCTCACCAGCTGGCATTGCCTGCATCAGACAAGGGTGAAGCTTCAGCAGCTTCTCATAGAAGCCACTTGTGTAGCCCCCCTGCTACCTAAACCTTGCCAGGCAAACCCAATACAATATCCAATGTAAAATAAAAATTAGCTAATACAATCAAAATAGTGTAATTCACATCGGCTGTGCAACTTTTCCTTCATATTTGCAGAGTTGTTCCACCAGCCTTTGAACACCATTTGAGTGCTCTGTTCAGAGGTGGCTGTTCTAGTGGAACAGCCTTCAGAAACTGAGCGCCTTCAGTGTGATGGGATTTGTTTTGCTTTGCCAGAGAAAAGCATTTTCAACAGATGAGGTTTTGCAACCAGGTAGTTCCTTAACAAAGAGGAGAGTTAGGATCTGGTCCCTCTTTAAGGACCAAGTTTTACATGTTATAATCAAGTAAGGAAAAGGAAGGGGAAACAAATGTGCTAATCAGTAAACTGCTACATAAAAGAAAGTGGATGAGTGCCATCTTTAAGGACAAACTGAGGCAGACTTTGCGAGCCCACCCAGAGAGTGGGTAGGTGCATGGCAAGTATCTGACTCCCAGAGGAGCGAACTCCAGGGACCAAGGCAGGTTTTTATGGAAGTTGGTGTCTAGCTGCTCAACTTGGAGCACTTCTAGCAACACAACTGAGCTGAAATACTTTTACTTCAAATGTAAATAGCAGAAGGCAACACCAGAGCAGCTTCCCATGATCCACATTTCCTTCAAACTAAAATCACAGTCCAGCTTCCCAGGCTGCTTTTCTCTATGTGGCCGGTACAAGTATCTTCCCCTAAGCACTGCAGAAAAGGAGGAGAAATAGTTCACCACTTTCTGAAATATACTCATCTCTTTGTTAGGAATATGAAGCCTTATGAGCCGTAAATTCCTAACTGAAATATAAGAAATGTAATGAATAGATTTCCTGGTTTTCCCCAGGGCTGTAACATTCCTACTGGATGGAGGTGGCTCCTTGCTTTGCTTACACCTTTGTAATCAGCTGTCTATTACTTGAGATGGTCACAGCAGCACCACATCAAATCACATCACTGATTTCAGTGTAAGAGTTTCTCTTTGAGTGTCTCATTTCCTACACCACCCATGAGATCTCTGAGAAGCCTGTGGATGTTCTCCAAATAGCAGTTTTCCAACACTTACAGCTACCCTGGTTGTACCATCCTTGTCTCACTCCTGATGTGATGATGCAGCCAGAATCCCAGCTGTGTCTCCTTGCTGCCACTGGCTGGGAAACAGACTGGGAAGTAGTACACCCGTTTTTGACAGCCATCCAACGTAATTCACTTGACATCTTAGAAAGAAGAATGCAGAGGCATCCTCTGAAGATCTCTAACTGTATAACTCAAGGATCTATGGAGAAGGAGCCTGTGTCCTCATAGCTGGGAACACGACCATTAGATTTTTCCAGTTGTCTGCTGCTTTAATATGGTTTTAGCAATCCAGGGCACAGAGACACAAAAACTTCTTAGAGGTATATTTTTTTGCTGCTAACCAGCCAGAGCATCATGGATCTCTCCATGAGGATCAGTAAAATGCAATAGCCAAGTCTTCTTACCAAGGACACTTTGGATTCAGTACTGCTAAAGACTTTATAACTTCCTGAGCTGGAAAAGCATAAAGATCTCCCTGAATTTTACTGGAATTCATCCCATGTGATGTTCAATTCCCTCAAACCAGTAATTGTGAAGGCAGATATTTTGTGATCTCTCTAAATCTCATGTTGCGCATGTTGCATTACTCTATCTATGTCCATAGGAATGACAAAGGGACCCCGTTTGTCTAGAAAGGATAATCCCAAAGAAATACGAGCAAAAACCCTGTAGTGGGTCAGATTATCTGGGTCTCTACCCTATCTTGAGCAAAAGGAATAAAAGAAATTGCATAAAGAGAAGCTGAAGGATGTTATGTCCTCCAATTTCCCTCCCTTCTCAGGAATGATGTGGTAATCAGGTTGGCTTTGCCCAGAAATACCAAGGAGTTACTAATAATATTTATTATTCCTCAGTGTTTTTCCACTGTCCCAGCAAAGCTGGTAGCCAGCTGCTCTTGAAAGGTGCATAAACCACTTAATCATCAAACTAGGAGAAAAATGCTTAGTATCTAATCTGGACATAGAAAGACACTATGCAATTTTAATCAAAATCTACTGTAAACACTTCATTTGTTTTGATGTTTGAACTGTGATGATCAAAGTTCAAGCTGTGCTTATTACGTACTTGTTGAATGTAAACAGAGAAAGAAGACATGTGACATTATTTCTGTACCCTGATTGTCTCTGATGACCAAGTTTCTGGTGCAAAAGTCCCAAAAAAGAAGAAATTAAAATTCACTTTGGTTAAAAATTCAAATGTGCAAGCCTCGAATCCATTTCCTATGAATGCTTATTAAAATTCAACTCCATGGATGTTCATGAAAAGAGTCCAGAGTGGACAAACTCTGCCAGTGTGGATTACAGTTTCAAATGAGTATTAGCCATCCTTTTAGAAGCATTCATTAAACCCAATTTTACAGTATTAATCATAAAGGACTCTCAGAGATGTCTTTAAGCTCATTAATGAAATTAATCCATTAATTGGTGATGGAATATATTTACCTCTAGAAAAAACCATAATATTCCAACTATTATTATAATAGCCATTATTATTTTCTTTTTAAAATTTGTTGTACCTTTTAGAGGCACTTCAGTAACCATGTTGTTCCAAGATACAAAGGGCTATAGAGCATTGCCCACTCTGAATAGTCCTCTGAATGGGGCCTTTGTTTTGTGTGCTGTTTTGGTAGGAAATGGTTGCTATTTAGGTCTCCAAGAGGGAATATAAAACTATGCTCACCTAATCAAACAGACCAGTAAATACAGCAGTTAATCTGACAACTTCAAATTCCTGAATTGCATTTGGAGAAACAATTTAACACAAACAATCATTTAAAGCCTACATTAATCATCCACCTTGGGTTACTAAGATGCATAATTTGTTTTCATTATTGCAAGCTCGTGGTTCTAAGTGACTTTTCTAGCAGTTGGATGTTTTATTAAAACCAAAAGAGGAAAAAGGTGCTGTTAATCTTTTCCATCAACAGAGCTGTAAAATAAAAGCAGGATTATCATAAGTATCAGAAGATAGACCTGTCAGAACTCCATGTCTGAAAAATGTAACTGTCTTAAGTATTTTACATAAGAAGAACACAATTGCTTGTGAACTAAATCAGCTATTGTTCTCCACGGTGGCAAAATGTTCCTTTCTAAGCAAGCCTGCCTGGTGAATGTGAATCAGGAAGTATGGCTTGTTTTGATTGAATTATTAACATATCTACAATAGCTTCAGAGTTACCTTGAACAGGTTCAGTGGGCACTTTAGAAACAAAAGGCAGAAAGGGAAAAACGTGCAACAAAAAATTCCACCTGGCACTTCAGTGCAACACAGAATGGCTCTTTAAAATAGCAGCAGAAAAAGGCTTCTTCACTTGGATATAGTCAAATATAAAGATTTAACTGCTATATTTATGCCTCAGAACAATAGCAACCTGTCCTCGCAATGTTGCAAAGTAGTTTGGCCAAAGCTGGCTGTGTTTGTAAAGCATTACACAAACTCTTTCTTCCCGAAAGGAAAAGAAAAAAGAAAAGAAAAGAAAAGAAAAGAAAAGAAAAGAAAAGAAAAGAAAAGAAAAGAAAAGAAAAGAAAAGAAAAGAAAAGAAAAGAAAAGAAAAGAAAAGATTCTGGCTTTTAAAAGAGCCATTGTCACTTCTAGCTGAATGCTTATTTTACTGTCTCCTGCACAGCAGAGGACATTCCACCTATAAAGAGCAATTATATAGCTCTGGGACAATTTGAATACTCTAATCAATGCTCGTTAAAGTGCAGATAAATAAACTTTTATAGTGCCAGGGCTCCTACCCTCCACGGAAATTATTGTTAATTTATTGAATCAATAATCTTGGAACAATAAATTATAATGCCTTTTGTTTTACTAAACATCTTGCAAGCATGTTTAAAAAGCACAGCTTTATAAATATTGCAACAGGCTAGGGGGAGATTTCCAGCCGAGGCTTTGTGTCTGTCCCATTATGGAAAAGATTAAACTGTAAAAGAAAAAGAAAAAAAAATCCAAAATAAACAACAAAAACTTGAAGGTGCAGAGACACTGAAAAAATAAATCCTTAAATACAGAAACTGCCTGGGTTGTAGCTCAGCCATTTTGGGACTGTTCTTTTTAACTCCTTCATTACTAGCCATGCTTTTATCAATTTATTTTCATAAAGTAAAACCCACTAGATTTACAAGAACATGCATGTTTTAAAATACGAGACCAGAGACTGGTCTCCACTACATAACGTTGCAATAACTATAGACTTCAGCAGCACGCTTTTGGGTCTACATCAATCTAACAGCGATCGTAGACTCACCCAACAACTGAAAGTATATATATATATTTCAGAAGAAATTTCACCCCAAAAGATACCAGTAGAATTATTTTAACTTTTAGAAAACATCATTCAAGCTAGTAGGTATCATGTAGATAGCATTGACTTCTTCGTAAGCTTTCTTACTCTATATTTTTGCAATACCTATTGCAAGGAAACACACCCTTGGCTAGTAAGGTGCTGGAGAAACACAGTTAATCTTATTATGGTCTGGACCTTGTGGAAATGTTCCATGCATCTGTAGGTCACTGATTGCAGTTTGTATCAGTTCAGTAAGGCACTCAAACATCTTCTTGTGAGGAACTGGCGGTTTCTATTTACCTTTTCCAGATAAAATGAGCCGGAGCAGGGACTGCTTGCTGTTCTAGTGGAAACAGTTTCAGGACAGGAACAGAGATACACAGCAGGGTCTTTTTTTTACTTTGAATGGCTGGTTGTTCTGGGGTAAGGTGAGGGTTTATCTGGTGGTAATGAGAAAATTCCCCGTGAATGTAATGTGTCAAAATTCCATCCCTGTTCCTTCTGACTGCTTACTGTGAAGATCTCAACACTGGGACACTTATTGATGAGAACCAGACCTTCAGCAAGGTGTAAATGAGCTTAGTTGAGTAAAAATTAATGATTTTGCACAGATTTGAAAGACCTGAGCATTTAGTCCAAAGACGGTTAATTCTGTATCCGTGCTAAAGGAAAAAATTACACGAGCTGTTATTCTGCTTCCAAACTCCTATTTTTGATGGAGGTTTGTGGAGCTGGAGCCACAGTCCCTAGCTTATGTAAGCTTCACTTATTACACAATGAGCTAAACATAAGTAAAAGTAGGCTGAATCATATGGGGATGCAAACCTGGCCAAAACCCCAGAAATCTCTGAGGTGGGTGTGAGGAAAATCAGCTGCTGTAATTATGATGGTGGTTGTGGGGGATAAGGGAGCAGCCAGATTTGGCTGAGTTTGAAGCAGTACTTTTTGATTTACAGACAGGGAGTGTATTTTGACTTGTCCTCAGATTGTTAATTTTTAACTCTTGCTGTTTGCAAGATTGCCAGCACGCAGACGGGAAGCATCCCTTCAAATCCTGCCCACAACACCAGACAGCATCCATCCAGGGATAATTTTAAAATTACTCTTTTAGTCATTGGCAGGCTGTAGCCATTTTGTCTTGGTATGTCTAACCCAGCTCACCACTGCTCTTTTTCTGCAGTCTGCCACAAGCCTCTGGTATGCTGGGGCTGGAAGCTCTATGGAATCGTGCCTTTTTATCCCCATACCATGTGCTCCTTGGTCCCTGTGTTCTGACATCCCAGTAACACAAAGGGCATCAACACATATCCCATCCACAAAAATCTTCTATGGGAGATTTCTACTGACATACCCACACATCTTTTCTGACAAAGATGTATGCTTGGTCCTAAGAATCCTTCATGGTGCTGAACTTGGCTCATGTAGTCTGGGATACTTCAGGAGTCTTTGGATGAAAGAAACTATGCAATGAAAGCCATTTTCAGCAGGAGCAGTATCAATTATTTGGGTCTTGAGACCACGCCATTAAAATCTATGGGAGTTTTGTCATTGATTTAATCAAGAAAAGGAAGCCCAGGGTAGAAAAGCTACATCCAAAATATAAATATCTATCATTTTTTAAATAGAACATGTAGGATAATGCACACTTGCAGGAATTTCTGTGGATGAGAACTCACAAGATAAATGGAAGTCCAAAGCTACTATTCTAAACTTCCCCTATTCTTCATATTAAGCTCCTCTGCTATCTCTGCAGCAACTGTATACAATTATCTTCTCTCTAACAGCATCCCCAAAGCAGATGTAATTAGGGATCTTTGGAGCCAACATATGCATATCTTAATTACAGAACCAATATGGGATACTATTTGTTCCAACATCTACCATTAAAAAAAAAAAAAAAAAATCATGGACATCTAACTTAATGGAGAGTTATTTTCGTGCTAACTTTGAGTAGAATGTACTCAGCTAAACTGGTCACTCTAAATATGACACTGGATTATTACCAGGGCAGGGGAGGACCATCCAGGACCCATCCTAGCTCAGAGAAAACAAGAAATCAGATTTTTCATCACACTACACACTGAAAAATCCCTTAGAATAAACTAAGCATCTAAATGTCACAGGATCAGAGCTGTTCGTGTACTCACAGCAGTTGTAAGTTGCTAACTAAGATGCAAGTCAAGGAAGAAGCAGACCCTTGAGTGCGTAATTCAATTAACAGTTTGACTTCTTGAGTTGCAAAAAAGTTTTCAACAATTTAGTTAGCTTTAATATACTACCTGAGGGAAAAAAATAAATAAATAAAAACCAACGGAATAAGGAGAAAGAGTTCTGAGTTGCCAAGTACCTGGGTTCTCAAGATCCCAAATTTTTCTTGTGAATCAAGAAACTAAAAATAGTTTTTATTTGGTGCATTGAAAAATTACATGAATTTTTGAGATTGGATCAATATATATGAGCAAAGCAAAACATGGAAAATACTGTATGTGTAAGTACTTACTGCTTACAGCATCTGTAGCTCTTTTCTTTGAGCTGTCATCAATGACTTTTCTGGAAGTCTTTTTGCATCCTATATTTTCTGTAGTAGGAAGGACATCTCCTAATATCCTAATGGACTAATGCCTGCAGACAATGGCACAGGAAGCAGAAATGCTTAGTTTTCAGACTCTAGTCCGAAACTAATCTCCTCATTCTCCATTTCTCCCTGTGAAATTAGGAAATATTAACACTTAGTTTCCTCAACACGTGGTGTTTGTAAGCATTATAATTCCACAGTGATCATATGCTTCACAAATGCCTTGTAAATTAAACAAACCAATTTTACAAATACAGCAGGCTTCTGCACAATAGTTATTTTTGTTAGGAGTGAGTGAACAATAATAAAAACCCCAGTTATTTATCTCTTAAAATAAATTAAGACTCTACAATTGATACTCCCAATCTCCTTATTTGTTGTCTGGTTCAAACTTTATCCTGTATGCCCAAATTTCCCACTTTCCTTAATCTAGATATTTTTATAACAATTTTTCTTTTTTTTCAGATTTTTTAATGCTATTTGTTACAGAGGACCCATGTCTTCCTAGGGACACTGAATAACCTATGTTTATCTTTAGTGGTAGAAAGATCAATACTTTTGAATATTTAAGTGTGAAGACTAGGGAGTTGCACTAGAATAAAGTTCACTAGTTTATATGACACAGGTATTGGTGTATTTTTCTTCTTTTAAAATAATATCTGATTATGTCTATGTGATTTACTGAGGTTTGGGGTTTTTTTTCCTGACTAGATTAAACAAAGTTTTGTCTTACGGAAATTGCATGAAGTCACTTGGATTATTGCTATCCACATTCTACCAGGGCACCGACTGGGTAAAGGATCAAAGTTTGGGACATATCATCTCAAGATCAGTGGCTGGGCAAAACAAATGGATGTGACAACTATAAAACATAGTAAACATAGTGGAAGTGACAAGAACAGTAAACTACAGCGATGTAGTAAGTTCCAAGATATATATCTGTTACTAATGGCATTACAGAACAAGACTAAAATGTAAAGAACATGTAGCAGTTTTTAAAATTTGGGAAGTTCTCAATAAAGAACAATATTATTTTCCCCATCGACTTTCTGCCACCTATGCCAGTCAGCATATGCTCAGCATTTTGCGTCTCCAAAAGCATATACAAATCAAAAATAAACACTGTGACTGATATCTAAGAGGCAGTACATAAATATCTCGTAAGCAGAGCTCACTCCTTGGAGGGCCAGCTGACAACATGCCTACATGCTGACTAGGGAAAGCAGAGAAGATGTGGAGGACAGTATTTGAAGGGAAGGTGATTTCTCCAGTAACAGGGTACAACTGCAGCAAGAGCAAGAGCAGGCTGACTGCTCTCCAGTTCATTGCCAGTTCTTAATCAAAGCCTCGGGGCACTGTGGAAATGGGAGCATTAAATAATGCTAAGGAATTGTGAAGGACAACTACGATCCAAAATAATTTCCTTCCAACTGTGAGGGTAATGCATGTCCTTCATATGTCCAACATCTCACTCTTGGCTGATGTGGTGGGCTGATCTATGAAAACACAGATCATATCCAGCAAAGGATTTCATCTGATTGCTGCCTGGACACTTTTAATTGGATGACAACAGCAACCCTCTTCTCTTTTTACCACTTTGGAGCACATAAGGGCAGACAATATTCAGATACTTCACCAGTTGTTTACTTGTCAAGACTGAGCAGGAAAGTGCAGGGATACCAGGTGTCCCTCTTGTGCCTTTTTCCTAAGCAGATACCTTGAGATATTCTTTATTTACCTGCCAAATAATTTTTTCAGGGTCAAAGAGCAGTCTGGATCCCTGGTGAACTGAGATCCTGCAAGCCAGTGAAGGAACCATGCATTCCCATGTTTTTCAGCTTCCCACTAACACTGTTTTGGCCTTGAGCAGGCTTCAGCCATTGCTTATAAAGGGGCAAGGGCTGGGACAGCGAAGGGAAGGAGCCACTTCTCTCAGGGCTCTCCCCTAGGCTCAGGAAGTCTTTCTCCCCCTTGGGGTGAAGTGGTGCTGTGGCACACTTGACCATCTTGAGCTGCCCTCCATGCCCCCACCTCTTCTCTTCTGCCCTCAGAGCAGACAAGGAGCAGAGGTCCACTCCTGCTTGGGCTGCCCCCAGCCTGCCCTCAAAAACACTGCCATAGCTACACACAGTGAGCTTTCTCCAGCCTGGCATGCCAAAAAGCTGGAGGTGGGAAGGGCTTCTGGCCATGCATGAGCACCCAGCATAGCAGAGCAGATTCTGCTGCCTCTGTCCCAGCTGTGCCCTGGCCAAAGGAAGCCCTGACTACTCCCAATTATCCAGCTCACCATGTCAAATGTGCCTCTCTAAACCATTAGCCAACGTCTGTTTTTAATACAGCCTTACATAAGGGGAGCAAGGCAAGAGGGCAAAGTAGGAGCTCATGGTGATTTTTCTTGCTTAATATTATTGTGCTAATTCCTTGTTTGTCCAGCAGCTGAATCATCTGTCCCTCCTCGGGGATGTGGCTCCAGCTGCTGTGAAAGCTAGTGGCAAAGGCAGAGCTGATTAACTGTGGGCTGTCCTGCTGCTGAATCCAGCCAGCAAACCATGTATGGGCCATTTCCCCAGCAAAATTTGTCTGTTTATTGAAAATCATAGCTGAATTTCCTCCTGGTTTCCCTTCCTCCCTCCCTCACACAAAAGAAGCTCCCATAGTCAAGATGGCATGGGGAGGGGCAGCAGCAGGAGCTGGCTTCTGCCTGTGCCCTGCTACAGGTGCCACAAGGGTGTAGGCTAAGGGAGGGAGAGCAATATGGGTCTCACCTACTGTCTGTGAGGGTTACGTTTGAAACTACCAGGGGCAGAGCCCCAGAGGAACCCTGTTAAAATCTGGATTGCCTGAAAACCACAGTCTTAGTGACTGACCAGCAGACTGAAGCAGCTGGCACTAGGACACACCAGGTTCAGTGGCTGAGTGTGGGCATCTGACCAGATTGCTCAGCACTGAACAACAAAAACCAAACCTTACGGATTGCAGCTTGATGACTAATGCATGGCCTGCTCTTCCTTGCACAGGAGACAAAAAAAAAAATCCCTGTGTGATGCAATTGTTTTCCTTTGGCTTCTACAGCTGATGGCATAACAAGCTCCCTCACCAGACACAGGCCGTGAACAGACAACAGTGACCTGTTCTGGTCAAACTGGACATCGGGGATTGCTCTGTTCTTGGGCTATTCAAGAGGGCCCATTTTTATTGCTACAAATAGATCAGGAGTTGTTTTGAAATCTGACTGATCCAGTGACTCGGTTGCCCAGAAGAGGACTTTGAAACAAAAACAGCCTGTCTGTTTTTGAAAATGACTGTCACAAAGCCCCAGTAACCCCTATTTGATCTGAGGCTGCCCCTTGCATCTCCAGGCAGGCAAGTAATGTAGAGCCAGGTCAGGGAAAACAGCACCAATGTAGATAGCAGTGGAGGAAAGCTGGTTGCGATGTTTCATCCTGAAGGCTGTTCTGTTATTTACAAAAACAACTCTTTTTTTCTTTAAAAATCAGAACATTTTGCAAATAACTGTTCTGTTCTTTAAAGAGTCTTCAGTTTAAAGCAATTTTGTTAACTGTTGGACTTCCTCCTTTTCCTTGTTTGTTTTTTTTTTTTAATTTCTTTTTTTTTCCTTGTTGAAGAATGTGGTGAGAGGTTGGGGGACACTTATTTCTCAGTTAAAACTAAAATTTGTTTGTTTGTTTTAAAAAGTGATAAAAAATAAAAATAAGTACATGTGGGAAAAACAACCAGATTTCAACCAGCTTCAGAGCCACCAGCTTAGTTACATTGGCTGATGTGCAAGCACACCTAGTACACTAAATTATTTAGATTGACAGATATATGTCAGATACATTATGATGTAATTTGTACATCAAAAATACTTAATAAAAAGAAGTCTCTTTTTAGTATGATAGCAGAGAGCAGCTATAACAGCTGCACTTCAGGTAAGCTGGAAAGGCCACAGTAGCCTATACATGGAGACACATCTTTCCAAGATGACCAATAAAACTGAGGAATTGCAACAGCATCAGGCCTCAGCATCCAAGCTGCATCACTCAGCTGATGCACAGCAGCTGATGGGTCTAGGGTGACCTGGTTGTACATCTGAACTGTTGCATTCCAAGCTGAATCAAGGTTCAGATTCTAATTCAAGTGCACTGAAATCACACAGCCAAACAGCTGTCCAACCCAACAGTAATGCTCATGACACTCATTATGTCCCTACAAGGAGCAATTAGTGAGGCCTGTAACAGGCAAAAAGAAAGGTGATGTCCTCTGTCTCCAAAAAGCTCTAATTTCATGGCAAGACAATAGGAGATCGCTAAGAATAAATTAGAACAAAACTCCATGGCTGGAAAAAGGGGAACTGGCAACTAATTTCTATTCACATCCTTGATGTGACTTTGTGATTCTTGGTTATCTGTTTCCCTGACATATTTCTGTGTTTTCCAAAGGGGAACAAAAATCTTGGATCTTGCAGTTATTTGTTAATGACTGTAAAGCACTTTTAACTAGATGGAAAATCTTGGCTGACACTATGGAAGCACAAAGGAACCATAATAAAGCCTAGCTGTTTGCTGAAGGTTACCCTACTGTGACAGTCTCTGGTGGGTGCAGGTGGCTCTTGTTCACACCTTTGGCCCCTGGCTTTGGCAAAATGTCACCTGGAGAGTTTCTGGAGCATTTCTGGAGTGTCTTGAATGCCAATTGCATTTGAGCAGTTGGTGCAGAAGCCTCAGTAACACCTGAGACACAGAGCAAGCCACCAACAGCTCCAGACACCTGGCAAGCATAGCATTGGCACAGTGATATCTCAGTATTTAATCTCTGGCTGAACACAATCAGACAGGGCTGGAGTCAAAGTGATTTTTAAATGTTGTATTCAGAGAGCATTCTGTATCATGGGGACAGAGGATCATCTCTAGTGGATCCGTGGTAGAGATCCTTTGTTTTTTATGTGGAAGGATGACAAATATTTTATGTGCAAGACCTTTTAATGTTGATCTGGCCACAGGAAATGGAGAAGTTTAAATGGAGGACAACAGGAAAAGCAAAGTGTGACATGTTTTGTTGCTTATTCAAAGCCGACGAAGATGGGGCCAAACAGTTCCATACAAAGAACTGTTTATATCAACCAACACATAATTTTAAATTTCCTGCCTGAGTCAATTTTTAGTATCTTTTTGTCCTGTCTCCTTGTCATTATCCACTGAACTGAAAAACATAAGCATGATCATGTTAAAAATACCTTTTTTTTATTTGTAAGGAAACCCTAGTGACTTCATATCTCTATTTGCACTACCACGGTTCACCACGAGCACGCCAGCCACCAAGAGCTGAAGCTGAAAGGTCATGCTAACGGTTTTATAAGTTATCTGGGGCTGTAAAAAATAAGGGACTTGCTAACTCTGAAGAATAATTTAACTGAATACACTTGTCCTGACCTAAAGGTGCTACCTTTGGGAATGTTTCGCAGTTTGACACACAGAACTGTTGAGCATCCAAAGACACCAACCTGGCTCTCACAGTAACAGAACAAGTTCTGCCTCTCTGCAAACCAGGTTCTCACTGCATCACTCTCTGCACCCACCTACACTTGGCTTCTCCCTAAGCACTGATAGCAAAGCAGCACTCAGAGGACTTCTGTGATGCCTCGAATACTTCTGACAGACCAGCAATACCTAGTGGTCCAGGAAAACCAATCTCTCCCCTTTATCCACAGAGAACAGCTCTACACCAAGGTGCTACAATCACCCCCCAAAACCCCATAGAGAATTCATGTGCTTAGACTAATAGCTTTCAATAAAAAAAAATAACAATTTAAAAAATTAGGTTTCTTGCCACACAATACAATAAAAATGCATGTTTTTCTTCTTAAACACATTTTAGCTTTTGTGAGCTTGTGTGAAAAGAGCCCATTATTAAGCCTGAGTTATTTAAGCAATATTGGAAGTGCCCCTGCCCTTTTGTTAATTTGCTTGGCTTGGTGCACACATGGCATTTGTTTTATATCATGTGTGGAACTTGCTTCTTTAAAAAGTCTGCAGGTTTCAAATTCCTCTGCTTTTGATAGATGTACTGTATGTACTGTTAGGTTTAAAAAAAGTTACAGGTGGCTATTTTTCCCAATTCAGTCCACAAAAGCCTCTTTATTAAAAGAAGTCCTTAATGAAAAAGAAAAGTAGAGCTACTGTATGTGAGGTTGCAAAGAACTCTGGTGGAAATATTTGGTGTTTACATTTTGCCGAACTATTTATACTGTGGACACATACTACACTAAAGGCTCTCTTTTCCCTGCATAATAGAAATCCTTGTGACTGAATTCTATATACTTAGTATGGTTTACATTTTTTATCCAGCCTTACCACATTTTATTCCACTGTGCTTTCTACACAACTCTGTGAGTCTGTAGCACAGCTGTATAACAGCAACACCTTCTGGAAGAAGGGAGACACTGGAGAGTCCTTTCTGATTCTTGCAGCTTGTTGCACTCACCAGCCAGTGTACGTTACTAATAAGGCAGAAGCTCAGAATAATAATTAAAATACATTGCTGACTGTATGTGCATTTATTGCTTCATTTAGCAGTAATTGAAAACTCTGTGGTTTTTTTTTTTTTTTAATATCTCTTTCAGAGGCTTTTTGTTCAGAGTACTTTTAACAGTTAATATTCAGGTTTTTAATTACACCAGATTTATGGGTCTTAGTCTCTGCTCTGCACACCCTTTGTCTGATGATATGAAAAAGCAGAGAAGCACCCTGCTGCTCAGTGGCAGCAGCCACCTCTTCTCCCCTCGGAACAGCACGAGCTGCCGGCACGAAGAGGAGCATTCCCAAACCCATTCCCGAGCTCTGCAGCAGAAACCACAGGCCGGCAAATGATATGCAGTGGCCTACATTTAACATCAGCCGCAGTTTACAATCTTAGATAAGCACCATAGCCTTCCTGGTGTCTTTACAAACAAAATTCTGCCCCTGAAGAGCCTTTAACTGCCTTTGGCATTGGGACTTCTAAGTTTTTTGCCAAAAAAGACAGGCGGCCCTTTCTGAGTGTTGCTAGAAGACAGCTTTGCAAGCACAAGTAGGAAACAGAGGGTGGGTGGCAGGAGGACTCCTTTAACTGTCTTTAACTTCAATCTATGGCAATCTTTTCTTTTGCAAAGCGCTGCAGAGAGATACCATTACAGCAGCAGCAGCAGCATTAACAGCAGTAATGCTAACAACAATACCACCTCTAATTAGATCTTTGAACAGAGGTGCAAGCAATCATTTTCACACCCCTGCTGTAAAGATGAGTTCTACTAGAGAAACAGGGAGAGAAACTGAATTCCTTGGTGAAAGGCACTATCAAAAGACAAGAGAGGGACAAAAGAGCTTCCACATTTAAACTTTGAAGCTACACATTTCAAGCACAAAATCTGCTTTAATGGTACCAAACTAGTGAATGGTCTTATTCCAGAACACTGGGCATTATTCAGAAGAAGGATTATTAAATCGTGCAACATTCAAGTGGCTTGGAAGATGCAGGACTGAGAGTCCAGATGAGCCTCATAAACCTGGATGCCTTTCCTCAGACAAGGCAAGTCACAGTCTGGTTCTTCCTGATGAGCAACCCAGGGACAGATCTGACAAGTTTTGATGATTTTTCGAAGTTAATATAAGATTTCCATGTTGCTTTTAATTTTCAAAGGGTATGTCTCTGAGCAAAATTTGCCCACGTTCCTTGCTCTGACACTGTGCTTCTGTATCTTCCATGCCTCATTCACATCCTTGGTCACAATTTCATTTTTTGGGCTATTCCTTTTCTTTCTGCACACCCTTACGTGTATTGGCTCCTGCAGTGCCAGGTCCTGCCCACCTAATAAAGAAGCCAGTGTACTGAAAAGCGTGCACAGTGCAGGCATCATCCACCAAACACTCCGACTTAGTTCACTCCATTATGTAAAACAGTTCTGAGGAGAAGCCTTCTGAGAAATGTAGAAACAGATTTTTCCATGATGGCAAAAAAAAAGAGTCCTGCAAGGTATGTTGAGGTGTGTCTGGCAGCAGAGGGAAGAAACTGTTTAAGAAAACTGGTTTGTCAATGGTTTTCATGATATAACTGATTTTGGCAAAGTGCTTGACGGCTCGTGGTACCCACAGCTGCCTAGCATGCGCTGCACCCCCCAGCTAATCATGGCAAACACACTCCACATCTTTCTAAGTAACTCCATGTCTGTACCTTAAAAAGAAGGGATCTGAGGCATGATCCTGCGTGAGGGCAGACTGCACAGCATTAAGGAATTCATGAGGGGGCTCTGGCAGCTGCTCAGTGTGGCCAGGTGAGGATAGCTACTGGAGCAGGATAGGGAAGGCCATATGGCACCAGCTGTGCTCTGGCTCCCAGCAGGACAACCTCTCCTCTCATGAATATAATTTCCACAGCATGCGCAAGAGTGATTCACTGTTGCAATAGCTGTTCCTGTCCTTTTCCTCACCTGTACCTGTCACCTTCGGGCTGCTGAGCTATCACACAAAAGAAAAAGACAGTGCAACGAAAACTGCAAGCTCGGAGCCCTACACTCTGAAGGTGCTCCCTGCTGCCACCAAAAAGGAGCACAAAATTCTGTAGGGAAGCCTCTTCCCTGCCCCTTCTGCTTCATGTAAGAAAGGGCTGTGTCTGCCCCCCACATCTGTAAATGCCAGGAGCCATGAGGTGATGAGCCAGCAGGACCGTCAGAAAGTTGCTGAAGCCCTTCTCTCCGGTTCTGCCACGCCAGCCTCACTCCAACTGACACAGCTCCAGCATATCCCTTGAGCTGGGGAATGGGTTAATCCCAGGACGAGGGGAGTTTGTGACAAACCACGAACTAGACTGAGAATCCCAAGCGGAATTTTAACACGTCTGGCCTGGGATCCTCAATCGTTGATAATGACAGGCATTACCTGACCCAGCCAGCTCGGGGATCGCGATAGCTGTTCTCAAGAATTTGCAAATCGTTCTCCAGTTCCTGGCTCCTTCCCTCTGACTATCTTGGCAGTCTGTTCTGGCAGCCAGACTATCTCACCTAAGACTTCTCCAGCTGGTGAAGCATCTTGGCGCTCCTGCCTCTCCATGCCCACACACTTTCATCAACTTCAGCAGTAACCCTTTTAAGTGTTATCTCGCAGCCCTAATTACTTCAAATACATTTTCTGCCTGACGGCGTCGGACAGGTGGAAACTGAGCGCCATCTATTGCTAACTAATAAAAGGCTGCTTTCGTAAGGATGCGACAACAGCCCTTTTCCAAAGGGAGCCTCGGCTGCAGGATTTCTGCAATCCAGCAGCACCATCCCCATGGCCACCGGAAACAATTCTACTTTGAAATTTATGGTTAAAGCCTTGCAGTTTCCCAGAAAATACATCTATAAGTTCAGGATGTGTCCCTAGCTAATTTCTTCAACCTGGCAATATTGTGAGAACCAGCTTTCCTGTACTATTTGTATAATTATGTAATTAATTTTGCCCTGAAATACTATGGCATTAATCTCTCTCTGGTATTCGTATCTAACACAGCCAGACTATAAAGCTGCTCTCTACATAGTTCGTAGTCTTAAGCCTTTGGCAACACCGGCTGTATCCCCTTTACAACTGTGAGCAACTGATGTGAAAGAAGTGAGTAATCTCCAAGGCAAGCATCTTCCCCCACTCATCTGCAGCCAAGGGGCCCTTCAAGAACCTGAGGAAGAGTGAAGTGGTCAGCACTGCCACTGGTTGGAAGAGGACTCAGTCATTTCCTTGTCAAAGGTCTTGGGACTTCCCTGCATGGGATAAAATAATTTACAAATGTATACCCCTAATAAGACAAAAACTCTGAAAATACTATCAAGAATCTAGGGTGGGTAGATTTCCATGGCAGAGGCAAAAGCTGTGTCTTTTCAGAGTCCCATATACAACATTTGAATATATCTGAAATGATTCTAATTGTTAGCACCAGATGATGATGCTGTTTATTTCTGCTTCTCCCTTTAAGCAACTATTGCAATCTTTTCCAAAAAAATGCAAAGATTTGTAGTGAGGACAAAGTTAGGAGGATTGATGGGTAGAGATCTGAAAACACTAAACCAAAGTGCTGCTGTACACAAGCTGCAAAGACCAGGAGCATTTTGCCTAACTCTGTGATGTTTCCACTAGATGTGGCTGCAAAGATTCCTGAGAAAAGGAGAGGGTAAAGATGACAAAAAAAGGTGAGCAACACCACTTCGAAGTGTCTGCAGCCATAAAGTTGGGACATCTTCAAACTGTTAGGAAAAAAAGTATCCCTGATACAGCATAAACAGCTGTGTTTGTTGCAAGCTCCATAATACCTGCTACCTTTTTTTCTAAAGCTCTACATGCTGTAGAAGGGAAAACAATTATTTTTAAACATTATTTTTTAGCACATATGATGGAGATGAAAGGTGAAATATGTGTATCAGACAGTTTAAAAACAGAAAAGCCAAGGAGGAGAGATGTTTGGTTTGTTTTGCAAAATATCCTTAGGATATTTAAGGTTGTTCGGAAGGGTTCTAAGACCTAGCTCATGATTTTGGGTTAGGCTTTATTACTGATTCTAAAAAAGTCAACTTAAACTGTATAATCAGCCCGCTAATAACTCCTTGCTTTTTGTAAATGAACAAAAACTGGTCTTCCTCACTAAGTAACAGAAAGGTGAACAAGAAATCAAAATAAGAATTAAATAATTCAAATTCAGGTGTGTTCTCCTTGAGACTCTGGGATTCCCTCAGTTTAATATCCCGTAGCCCACATAATTATTCACTGCTGCCCAGAAGGTAGGAGACCACTTTCATCTCCCAATATGTGTTAGGAGAACATGGCCTGGTTCACATGGCCCTGAGGCTGAGCCTGTCTTAACAGCTTTGACTTTGACTCTGTTCTATCCCCATCTCTTTGTCTCTTCCCAGAGCCTTGCAGCAGTGGCAGCAATCAGATTGTCCTGTCAGCATTGCCAGGAGGATAGAAGATATGAGCACAGCTTTATTATGGACCAGATCTCACCCATCCACTGGCCAGGTCAAATTGAGAGCAGTATAAAGGACAAGGCAAGATAGACTGCACCGGAAAATTTGTCCAAATCTGTTTGTGGCTGCTAGTTCTACTCAAGGAAAGAGTGGTGGTCCTTAGACAGGATCCCCAGTGGGATGAAGAGACACTGAAGTGGAGGAATGTGTTCCTGGCAGGACACCTACACATTGACTCAGCTCTGACACACAGTAAGTACAACATTACAGACACTTGGCCAATCCATCACCTCTCTGGCAGACAAGGACAGAGGGTTCAGGAGGAGAAATCCCTCCCTGTGTCTGCTGAGGGCATCCTCCCACCAGGAGAATGCCACTGAACAGACCACCATAAAGGCTGAATTTGGCTGAAATTCAAACAGAAGAGAATTAAAAATTACTTTGTTATGAATATGAATACTGCTGGTAATAATCTGGGGAGTAGTAATGAAAAAATAGAGAATGTGGTGTAAGAAACTAAACTTACAAGGTAACACTCATGGGATTAAGATGATGATGGTTGTGGTCCACTCTTAGGTAGACTGTCCCAAATGCTCCCCTTTGTACATTATTTCAGTATAAGAAGAATTTTATTTCGGTTTGTGTTTGGTTTGGAAGCAACATAGCACTAAAGCTTTTAAATAAGTACGAAATTAATTAATACTGTTGTGTTTCTTGGCAGGACCAATATAGAAGCTTTCATGTTGAAATACACTACCTCTGTTCTCCGTATTTGGTTTTGCCTATTTTTTTTTTTTTAAAAGGACAGGGTGCTGGATGGCAGGGGAAAGAGAGGATATTTTTTTTTGTTTGGAGGGGTTGCCTTTTTTTTTTTTTTAAAAGGACAGGGTGCTGGATGGCAGGGGAAAGAGAGGATATTTTTTTTTGTTTGGAGGGTTGACCTATTTTTTTTCCTACACCACATTTAAAGTTGGGAAGGTAACCAGAACAAGATCCAATTTCCCAACCTATCAGCAAACTTCTGGTATTAGATAAATAAGTGGTTATGGGTTAAAGCAAAAAATGGTTACAAAGTACCTTCAGGAGAGGTACTCCAATCTGCTCCAAAAAGTAATGTGGTAGAAGCAGTTACAGATGAAGAAAGGATATTCTAGTTTAAAACAAATCACGGTACATTACAAAAGCTCTGCAAAGCCTGTTTTAGCTCACACAAGCTCCCAGGGCTGTCAAGAAAACACCAAAGACCCGAGTCGCCTGGGATCAGTAAGTTTAAAGGCAATCTGTTCTTCCTTAGCTATGAGAGTCCTGTGAGACTAGGACTCCGTTCCAAACTTCTGCTAACAGCAATGCCAACTAGGAGCATGGTGAATTGTGATTTCCCCAGCAAAGCAGTGCCAACCAAAGCCCCAAATGACTCCGTTGTTCTAGCAAAAGAAAGGTGCTTTTCCTTGTACAACTTTTCCTGTGCAGGGCTCTGGCCAGGTATGGTTTTACTGTATAAACACCAAAAGCAGCTTCACTGGCAGATCTGCAGCCATCTGTCTGCACTGATGAAATGCCCCTAAGCACAGGCACAAGAGCACAGTATGTCACATGTTACACCGCTCTGTAAGCAGAGCTGAAGGTTGATTATGTACAGCAGGTCTAAAAATCCACTTCCTCCTCACAAAGGCTTTGCTGTTCTCTCTGCGATGCTGTGTTTACTCAGAGGGAGCTGTTGCGAACTGAAAATAGGCAAGGTTATTTTGTTTTTCTTTTGTGCATGGAAAACAACGCTTCTTGCATTCCCTGCAATTTCTAGGGGAAGAGAAAACTGCACACAGCCCTCGATAGACATCTTTCTTCAGGAAGGAAGAGCCAAGCAGGCATCTCAAGTTAAAAGAATAATTTGCTTAGAAAGTTAGAATTGTGATAAAGAACCTAGAGTCATTCTGCCTGTGGAAATCAGAGGGGTCACAACCTGATTGCTGGAGACAAGACAGGTTTTAGGCGCAATCTAAATGAAGAAAATTTGTGAGTTCAGTGTTTTATCAGGGAACAAATCTTCCTGCAGTTCAGGCATTTGAAAATCGCATTAACCTGGAAAAGCAAAAGCGGGAACAAAATACAGTCATGAACCTAATAGATACTGACTGCAGTGGCTCCAGGGCAGATGCCAGCTCTTACTTCTGTAGCACAGGTCACAGAAGAACCTTTTTGGTTCTTTTTCTTTTCCCTTTTTCCTTTAAACCAGCATTATAACATGCAGTTAAGCAGCAAAAATAGTTCACTCTTGACCAGGAAGGAAGAGGCCAAACATGAGCCTGACTCTGCGTGTCTCAGCCACTTAACCACACCTTGTACTCCCCAAGATTATCTGGTCAGTTAAACACTTGTGGTGACACATAAAGGAGCAAGAAGGCAGCTGCAGAATAACCTCCTTGTGGAGGGGACTCTCCTGCAGGCACAGTGAGCAGAGCCAGCCTGACCACATCCTCACCTGGCCAGGCAAGATGCCACAGTGCCCAATTCTTCACTAAAACACACAGGCACCAAAGGGCTCTTGCAGTTAAGAGCTCCCACATGCAGCCAGGCAGTTTTAGAGCTGAAAGATTTTGGATAAGTCCCTGAACTGCAGCTCAAGTCCATCTTTTCTCTCAGAAGCAATAACTAAAATGTTGTTTTTTCCATAGATAGTTGCGGGGTTTCCCTGTTGTGTGGGCTTGGGTCAAGATCACAAAGGTAAAAACAGTAAATGCTTCAAGTCACACCTGTGTGGATTCTTTTACTCTGTGCTAGTTAGTGACATAAAAGAACTTTGTATTTGCAAAACACCTGGTCCTCCATTAGGAAAACTGCATATGCAAAAATTATGGCCACTAGACATGTAGGCACAGAAACCTGACTTTCTGGAATAGACTCCAAAGTCCTTCTTGCAACTTGCCTTCCGCCCCTGAGGTTCAAGTTGTGTTTAGTTCCCATGCACAAAGGAGAAGAGCCTAAATTGGCCAGACACTCATGCAAAAACATAGCACTGTGTCCAGATGCCTGATGTTGGTATAATCAATTTGCTTCTGAACACTCATAATCCCAGAAGATATCACCTGGGATTTGGAGCAGAACATTTAGGCAATGCAAACTCTTCCAAGGTTAGGTGAAAATGAGCTGGGTGTTTATTTGTTTAAACCAGAATCCATACTGTAGGCTGACAAGGCCTGGAATTATAAAAGGTTTGGCCATGCATAAGCTTGATTTTTCTTGCATTTAAATGTCACTGTCAGTTGTAGGCAATGTTCCAGCTTGTGAAGTTTTACTGAAACTGGAAGCAACACTGAACTTGGCAGAAATGTGATTGTAGGGTTTAATTGAAAGAATAAGCCTGCTATTACAAATTAATGTGGAGAAGGCAGCCATGGTGGAATCTGTCTTCAGGTCCATATGGTCCTGCACTGCTCATTGATCATACAGCCTGTCACGCATTTACCCTCATAGGAGTCACTCTGTTTCCGGGGAGCTATTTACCCCCATTTTACAGCTGGAAAATAGGAGCTAGGAGGGTTACCTGTCTTGCTCAAAGGCACACAAAGGAACTGATCAAGGATAACTGCTAATCTCTTCTTCCTTTCCAGATTGATTATAATTTTTCCCTGAAGAAAACCACTTATCTGATAAGCTTATATTATGTGCTGCAGAGAAGTGCATATTATGCACACCAAGAGAAGCAGTGTCTTTTAAAAATAAATCATTACAAGCCATCCTGGTTTCTGCAATTTACTGTAATTGCAGTTTGATTTTCAGTTTTCCTGTGAAAGATCTCAAACTTATCATCCTATGAATGAAATAGTAATTGTTAAAATATTCTTGGTTGATTATGATCTGTGGGTCATAATTTTCTCTTTTCCCTGGAAAATTACTTTTTACTTTTTAAAATGAAAACTGTAACACTCTCTGGCTACTAGCTCTACACAAACACGAAATTATTTTTCCTGATGGTATCTATTTTATCAGAGAAAAAACCAGGTTAAACAACTTTACAGCAGATGAATTTTGCCCTGAATTTCATATATAATTTGATGACAGTTTCACTGAGTCAAACATTGGCTCTCCTTCATGCTGCTTAAATTGCAGTAACAGATAATAAAGCCTTGTTCATGCTACTTTCTCTTTCCAGGAAAAAGTTGCCACAAAGAGGCTGTGAGGCTTGGCAGAGATATACATATGTTCGGAAAATAAAGTTGGAGTTTCAATATGATCTTAAAACTGGGGGAATTTCCCTTTTGTCAGGCTGAAATTTTGCTTTATTGACATCTCGCTTAACTTCTGGGTTGCCTTATCTTAGTACAAAAAAACTTGTCAATATTATGCGTATGTAAAAATGGGGAAATAACAAGGATATTTTTTTTTGTTGTTGTTGAAATGTGAAATAGGAAGACTTCCATTGTGCCACTTGGATATACCAGTGTAAGGGAATCCTTCCAGAGGGCTCTGAGAGCTGAAGCTCTAAGAGGTACAATCAAGCTCTAAGTAGATGTAAGAAATTGTAAGGTAGGAACTCAATAACATTTATCTCTCAAAAACAGGCAGCTGTCTGACCTAAAAATGTGCTGACTGGTTATGGTCCATATGCATAATACCAGTCTCAGTTACAAGGCTTTCATGCACATACTGTTAAATAAGCCTCTGCCCAGGCTGGCAGATTGCAGTCTGGATTCCCTGAAGTAAAAAAATAAATACATAAATTGTGCTTTGCCTCTTTAGGAAATCATACTGCACAAGGGAGAAAGTGCAGCATTTGGGGTCTCACTGAATTCCTTCCATGACACCAAAAATACAGGCAATCAAGTTAGGTAATACTATGTTTTCAACTTGTTTGTTTGTTCAAAAGAATCCTTATTTCAGGAATGTGATGGGACCAAAAGGCAGAAGTTCCTCAATCAGAATTCTTCCAGTGTGCTATCCAAGCAAAGCCTACATTCCCAAAACGGCATTTCCTTGCTCCTTCAGAAAAACATGCACAACACCGACTTTCTTTGCTTCCCACCGTAACACACACAGAGGCTACAAACTCAGCAGTCTGAGAAGTCTTTGGCACAGCCACTGAGAAATCTGAAGAGTTTTGGATTAGTGACTCACCTGACAGCAGCTATTAGCACTTCCCAGCCTAACACACGCATCGATGATGAAGATACCAAAACAGAGCAAAGGGAAATGTCATTTCTCTTAGCAAGGCAATGTATCTTGGATAACCAAATCTTGTCCCAGCTTCACAAGCCAAATAATGACTTTGCAAGTGAAACTGTGTGGCGATTGCTGCCACCTGACAGCAGAGCAAACATTTTGATTACAGCAGAGGACAGGTGGGATCTGTCCCCACTGCTGTGTGACTGACCCACTCCAAAAGGAGAAACCTGAATGGAAAAGGGATTGGCAGCTGGGATTAGGGAGGATTTCTAACCTTGAGCTTAGATCAGGCTGTTTTTTCCTGAAGAGCCATAAAATATTCAACATGCAAAAGGAGGGAGTAGCAAAGAGTACCTGTGCTATGAGTTATGCTTAGAGGTTGGTATCTGTGGCAGTGCACTTTCAAGACAGGAATATAAACAACTGACAAACTTCTCAGATTTTATGTTCTTTTTATGATACAAGGATAGATTCTGCAGTGGAGGATGGGAATGATAAGCATTTAAAAGCAATGTGATTCTTAGCTAGTAGGATCCAGAGCAATAGGATGGTCAGAACCCCATCCCTAGAGGTAAGAAATCCTAGGACAGCAGGCTGATCTGTGACATTTTTCTGCAAATTTTAAAGCACTAAGGTTTCCTAAATAGATGGGTGTATTTTCCACTGTCTTTGCTCTAGTCAGTTTTCAGACATGCCCTCATGATGAAGATACAAAATCTTCAGAAGGTCCTTTCTTAACCAACCTTGGACTTCACAGTAAAGCAAATATTACGGACTTCACTGACGCACAAGGGTTATATGAGCTAAAGGAAGGTTAAAAAAAAAAATTAACCCAGAATTCAGCAATTACTTAAGCAAGGTCTGGTGCATAAAAGTTTAAAGCAAAAGTGGCAAGCACCTGGGAGATACTCAAATCCTGACATTTCAGAGGGGCTGATTTCTTAACAGGCTTCAGTTCCTTACAAATGCTGCTGTGGGTAAGAGAGCAGCCCTGCTCTTTCTGTGTATGGCAGCTGGGCATGTGCTTTTGCTTTCCTGTGGCCAAGAAGGGATCTGGTCACCCTGCACCTGGTATAGTGCCAGCAGTGCCACAAAGGGGAGGTTGGGGATAGGGCAGCTGGAAAGGAGTGGAGCCATTCTCTTCATCACACTCAGAGCACAGAAGTCACCTCAAGTTAGGTTCTGAGCTAATACCAGTTGTAGTCTCTGATGAAACCGGTGTTTCCACTGGCTCTGCTTGATGATGAACTATTTAAGTATCACCTAAAAGGCAGCTAACCTGAAGTCTGTGTTTCAGGCTGTGGTGTGGTACATTAGATGAATTTCATCCCTGTCAAAGTGAGAGTCAGAACTGCCCTGGCAGTTTTACAGGGGATGGTGTTTCTGGTAGTGGCAGCCTCCCAGCACGTATTTAATTTGTCCATCTATAAAGGAAAGATATAAAATCAACTCCCTCACACACAACAATCCTTCAAAGCACACAATTCCAGATCATGCCCCAGCTGCACCTGCAGAAGCCCCATCTAGACCTAGGCTTTGCCTACATCTGCCTTTGGGCAGACCCCGAATGTTCCCTGAATACTTGCTGTGTACTGAGGATGGCTGGTCTGCTCCTGAGCATTTTCAGAATGCCCCTTCAGATATCCCACCCAGCAAATCAGTACTGACTTAACCAGCTTCTTCTTTGAAAGGCTATGTCTTGTAGGTTGTGAATATGCACATGTGCCTTAGACAAGTAACTGTTAACTCAGTAAGAAGACAACTTAAAATATTACATTACTTATGTAGTGTCAAAATTTAAAGTGTGGGTGCACTTTATAGTCTGTAGTTAGAACTCACCCATTTGAAATATATTGTTGTCTGTGTTTATGCTTCACAGTTACGTATTTACCTATTTTTCTCATGAATATTCAGTTTGGTTAGGATACTTTCTTTGTGTATGGGTTTTCTTTACATCACTCTAAGAAAAAAGGGTTAACTTACACCACCATCAAAGTTAAGGATAATCGTCTAAACATCACTAAGAGCTTGAATAAACCAAAGTTGAACCTTTGGAAAGAAGTATGCCATGTGCAAAATGAGAAGTGTTAATAAACAGAGGTTATTCTGAAATAATTTCAGAAGAACAATTTCCTTGAATGGTCAGAATTTAAAATCCCTATTTTGTACAGATACAATATAGTATCACCTGCAGGTGAAGCATGACAAACCTGCCATTAAAAAACATTCCCTTGGGAAAGGGAGTAGTAGACACACCTTCCACGTTCTTGTATTTTCTTTCACAAGTTCATTATTGGAGAAGCATCGAGAACAACAAAGGTACTACTACAGAAAACTTTGCTCTTCTTGGCCAACAGGGTAATTCATTAGCAGCTGTTAAAATCATCACTGTGATGCCATAGTATGAGAACACTGAGCAAAATTAAACGGAGAAGAAAAGCTTAAATTCAACACTTTCATTTGTATGCTCTCAAAACTGGCACTTCTAATACTGACTGCCTATACTGGAATCCCCAAATTTGTTTTCATGCCCTCTTTGTATGAACACAGTGCAGGTTATTTGCTTTCTGCTTTGCCCTCTCACTGTATTATTTTAAAACTGTGCGTTTGGGATTTTTTGGTCACGTCAACTTTACAAGAGTTTGTATCCTGGATCAAAGTCCTCAGAACTGGTACTCTCCAGCCCCAACAACACAGCGCTGGTGGTGATACTGCAAGTGCTTTATTGGACAGAGCTATTGCCAGCTACTGAGATGTTTTAATTGGGAAGAAAAACAAAAAGTCTTTTGAAATTTTGCTAAAAGGCACAGGTCTGTCTCTGAAGCCTACTCAGCTCCTTGTATGATCTGTCCTCAACTTATTGCTACTCAGGATAAGTGAGTTTCGAAAGCTGGAGCTCAAGCTTAGTTACTGCTAAGAAAGGCTCCCTTAAGATGAAAGGGGGAGAGGCCAAAACACAGGAAAAAAAAGTCAGATTCTGACACGTTAGGTTCATTCTCCTAGCAGTAATTAATAACTCGTAGTACTCACCTATCTACAGCTTCTTTAAAGTGTCCTGTACCCATGACAGCTTTCTCTGAAGCCACTGAGAACCAAACCAGGTGGAAAATGTACCCTGATGTTTGCTTTACCACACCATGGATCAGTACTACCGTTAATCATAGTATTCCCTGCACTGGAAAGGGAGAATATGTGAAGTTTTCTTGTAAATATAGCCACCACACATGGCAAATAGCAAGATTTTAATGACACTCACTTTCAGTACTTTCCATCTTCAAAAGGCTTCCCACTGGTTGACATACTTTGGAGTAATGACTGTTCAAAAATGCCCTGTGAAGTAAGTGCTCCAAGTATAAAGCTGTTTTCTGGCATTCTCTCCCTTGACTTCATCACCCCTAAACCCTTAGAATGGGAGCTGTATTCAATCACTGCTACATAGTCCTGTCATATTAAAAACTGTTTCATGACTACATGGTTAGCAGGTAGGTACTTTTGCTGCTTAATTTGTCCAGCATTTTACTGTAAGTGAGATAACTGGCTCAGCCTCCAGGCTTGGCAGGGTAGGTGCATGTCTGCCACTTGAGTCTTGCTTTGCTGTTCTTACATGCCACACTTCATTCAGGAGTTTTGTTTTTTTTTCTTTTAATCCAGCCTTCAAGAATTTATTTCATAGCAGCTCCCATCTATGGGATAATCACACTTAGTTAGCTGTACTCAACACCGATGATTTCATAACATGCCATAAACAGGTGCCAATTAAATTCCTTTATTGGAGACAGAAACATTGCATAATTACAGATTTGATGAGGAAAACTGCAAATAGTATAGACTGTTTCTACTGCCAGCAAAATACAGTTCTTACAGGATTTACAGACATACAAATATAGTGCTTCTTTCATGCCAGATGGTTGGTTCGTAACAATGCCATTAGGAGCGCTTAATTGTGCTTCTACAAAACCTTTAGAGAAGAATGAGGTAGTGTTTCCTTTAGTTTATCCAGTACTTTTTCACACATCTGTCCTTTACTGCTTTTATATGCTTCAGATTCTTGTAAAATACCCAGTTAACTTTCAACATCTGAGAAAATACAGACCCTTCAGAGGTGTTTACTTCTCCCTCTATAAGTTGCTAATTTCCCACTGCTTATATGCTACAATTTCAGTAACTACTACTGCACCCTTCTAAATGCCTCAAAGGTCAAGTAGATCAGGACTTCTGGCTTTCCAAATTTCTGCCTCGACAGAAATTGTTTGTAAACAGCTTAATATAAAACTCTCACTTGTCTCCATTATGGCAAAGAACCTTTTACATTTTGTCACTCAGTGGCCAAGGTGAGTCCAAGCCATCTCCCTGGGAGACAAAGGGAATAGATCCACTCTTTGTGAACACCCTTGACTATGAAATAGTGTTAGTGATGTGTTTGTCTCCTACTTGCAGTTCTAGTCAACCACTGGGCTTAATACAGATTATGGGAAGAGAATACACCAGTGACCTGTTAGATGGTATGGAGCATTACCTGTTTGACCAAATATTCCACTGTTTTACAACATATAAAAGTATGTTTCAGGTTTCAGTTAAGATATGGGGGCCAAATTATGAAAATGTAGGCACAGATGTAGGTATTTAAGCAACTGAGTAAGAGCATTCTTAAATATCAACACCAATCTCTGATCCTGCTAGACTTTTGGTGTACCTGGGTAGTCTCTCAGTTGGACTGGACAAGAATGGTAATGATGTTCTTCCAACCTCCTGCCCTCACTGACCTGATGGGTACTTTTACTCTTGCTCCTGGCACGCCTGTTCTGGACACAGCAGACTTTTCACTTACTGCTCTGGCATTCGCTGCAAGCATTTAGTCCTTACTAAAAGTACAAGTAGGGTGCAGTTATTTCACCCGAAGGGATCATGATTCTAGTGGCAACCAAATCATAGTGAACAGGGGATTCGGCATACAGAAAGAAGGTGATTACATGAAGACTAAGAATGTTTGCTTTCTTCCTATAAGCTACTGAAATATGATAGTGTAAGATAATAGTTCAGCGATGCTGTATCAGAATTCTAAAATGAAAAATATTTTATAAAAAGGTGCAAAGTTTAAAAGATTCCATGTTCATACCTTGATTACGTTGATCACACAATGAAAGAAAATCTTTTTCTGCAAGACAGTACCACTTGAGATAAGCTTCTGAGCTCCTTCACCTCCCCCTGAAATGACTGCTCTAAGCCTGACAGAATCAAGAACTGTACAGAGTTGGTGTTAAGAGAACCAGCTCTTAGAAACTTCCCCAGCTCCTGCATACCCAATGCAGGTATTCCCTGCATACCTCTTTGGTAAAAACCAAAAATGGCCAGTGCTGGTAAACCATTTGGAACACTAGACAAATACTTCCACAAAGTTGTCTTCTCTGTTTCTCCCTTAGCTTTACCCAGCAGATATTTTAAAGGCTTAAAAATCTATATCAAGGTCTTAAATCCCCTGTAAGATCTTCCCACAAACATGAAATTTAAGAGACTTTTTTTTTTTAAAGCCCGGCATGAAAATGCAGGATTGTGGTAAAAATCAGACACGATAAATTAAGTTTTAAGATAAACAAAGAGTATAAATTCATGTTCAGACAGAGCCATGCTGTTACTACTGGTGAATATAATTACCATTATTTTTAGTATATTTGGGTGTGGTTAACCTTGCTAGTGTGATTAATGAGACTTCTCTTTATCTGAGCTACTAATTCCAAAACTTAATTCCAAATTTATTGACTAATCTTATTTCAAATCTATTTACTGCTGTAATTCAGTATCGTTCCTCACCTGCTAAGTCCTAATGTACCTGACTGTTCTAGCTCAAGGTAATGGCCAAGTTAGTTTCGTTTATGGAGCTGGGGATATATTTGCCAAGTGTACTATAGATGGCACTCAGATTTTGCACAATCGGAGAAAATATCCTGGAATTCCAACTCGTAAGCATCATGCTCAAAGCAAGGCATCGACAGGAGGACTGCTACAACAGTATTTTTCACCAATGCAATGACAGTACTCTTTTTTGCTCTTACAGCTAAAAATACAAATAACTTACAAAGAAGTTTCTTATCTTAAATGATTTAGGACCTACGAATTATTTTTCAAATCTTGAGGATAGAGAAAAAAGTACAGTAAAACACAGGTCTTTCACACTTCCAAATTGGTAAGCATTGCAGTTCAGCAAATTTTTGATCAAGACTGATAAAGAGGTCTGTCTCAGTGCTACATGACCAAGTGCACCTCTAAAATAGTCCCATGCTAATGACTTTACACTGAGAGGTGTCATGATTCCTTCAAGCATCACTTTTTAATAGGATAGCCCAGTCTGAGGTGAATTCTCTTGTCAAGATCATTCTGTATGCTAATTTTTATATTCTGAACTATATATGGTACAAATGTATGGGTTTATGCAGCAAACCTTGAATGCATTTCTCATTTAAATAACATTTTTCTCTGCATTATCAAGTTAAGTCTATTCTAATGTAATGCTTGAAATACTGGACTTTACACGGCATCTTTCTTGTTCCCTAAAAAGCTTTTTCTGGAAAGCTTAATTTGATCTGTAATAAAATAAGTTTTTATGCAGAAGTTTGGATTAGAGTTAAAAGTGGTGTAACTGGTAGTACTACTACTCTGCACTTACAAAGAGTTTAGATAACTTGTCCAGGGTCACAAAGTCAGTGGCTGTATGTTCAGGGATTACATGTTCAGGTGGTAAAGCACAATTCTGATCCCTCAACACCTGGAATATGAAAAAAGTACCTTTTTTTTTTTTTTTAAACTGTCACTACTGCTAAAAGCAAGAAGAATGCAAATTTGCTTTAATAGTCACTTTTAGATACAAGACAACAATAGAAGGCTGGGGAAAAAGGGGTGCAAGTCTGTGTGAAAGGGAGGGAAAGACAACAAGGAACAGCTATCTCAGGGCATGCTCAGCCATCATTTACAGCCGCCACCTCTCAGGCTATCAGCCTGCCACCAGAGTATTAAAACTTAGGCTCAGTAGGGTGGATCCCACACAGAGACAGACAATGTACCATAGTCTGCCAGGCCGTGCCACCATCTCTGTACATCTCTGTATTCTATTCCATAGCAAGGCACAGTGAACAGACAGCTCAGAAATCTGTTGGGATTATGCAGATTGTTTTGGAGAGGCCATTGAATTCAAGAGGGTTCCTCCTTTAATTAAGCAGCTCTGAGATCAGTCTCAGCTGTTTTTCTGTCTACCTCTTGGAAGACAGACATTTCAAGTAACTTGCACTCCAAATGACTTTCAAGTATCACATTTTTCCAAATTACCATTCTCCAGGCCTGAGGAGAAATAATATAAAGTATACAGGAGAGGATCTATGATATCTCTATGTTGAACTAGGCAAACCCAAACAAGAGGTTATGTACAAAGAGGAGGAGTGGCTGATAACTGCTTTTTGGCTTGAGATAGTTGAGCAGGTGTAAACAATGGCTGGGCAGAGAGATCTCACTACCTTGCTTTTGTCTTATCAGACCTCCCTTCTATACCCCAGAAAAATCATGTCTGCTTTGCACTGCTATGGACTGAACAGATTATCTACCCTAGGAACCTTTATTAGCATCAATTTACACTCATTGCAGTTAACAATCTGGTTAAGTAATGCCAGTTGCTGAAGCCATAACTCTTGGCACCAGAACCGCTTGAATGAAATGCCAGTTTCATGAAAATTCTCTTATTTGAAGGACTTTTTTCCTACGCATAAATCACGCTAACCAAACTGAAAATTAAGGACATGCTCAATACTGAAAATAATAATCAAAAGAATGAAGGAGAAAAGAAAGAACATATGAAAATTAGATTTCATTATTATCATTTTAAAGTACCAGTGTTTGTAAAACATAAGCATGTGAAAGGCTGAATATCATTTGATCAACCCAATTAAACATTAAATAATTGCAGCCAATTATGCAAATATCACACAACAATATTAATTTGTTGATCTTTTTTGAACAGTTTCAAATTCTCCTAATGTTAGACTATCTTATGTCTTAAATGATCAATTACCAGAACCATAACTAAGTGATGAAGAATGGATAATTGCCTAGTTATGATGTACCATACTCTTTCTATGCAAATCTGTTGCAATTAAACAAATAGGGCACATGGAGAAAAGATGTGCAGATGTTCTTTTACAATCTGTTATTAGCTCAGGGAATACCACAGTTCCCTCCTAAATTTTACAAGCAAAACCAAGGAGAATGCAATATCAAATACTGGTTGTTATTTACACATGTTATTTCTTTCCTTTGGTTAACGGGATAAAATGCAGTGCCAGAATTCAGAGTAGGACAGCATGCAACATCAGAAGAATCTCCTGTGCTATACTGACCTGTTAGCTCTTTTATTTGGTTTCAAAGTTTAAAATCTATAACCGATTCCCGTGGAATCCACTTGGAAACAAGCACAGCTTTGAGATGACATAGCCAGAGTAAGGCAATTAACCAAGATGTTAAAGACAACAATTAACATACACACACTCCACATTTTCATTCTCCCCTGCAAGAAAAGACCACTCATTTCCGTGGGTCATTCCACTATCAATTTTCCTCATTTTGAAGTCTCCATCAGCAGAAAAAAGAGAGGTGTCGCTCTGGTCAGTGCAGGAAACAGTGCAAAACATAACAAATGAAACAACCTGGTTTCTTCATGTAAATGACTTGCAACCAATTTAAGAAGAGTTTTACACAACTTTCAGGTTTACATTTCAGTAAAATAATTCTTCTAACTGGTCCTTATTCATTCTGCCTAGTGAGTAGATTACTGCTGGTATACTGAGGCCTTCATGGAGATTTTCAATATATGGTATCATGTATCAACTGCATCAAAGCTGAGATGTTAAGGTATTGCACAACCACTTTGCCATGCATCTGAAGTTAGATATTTTCACTTTTCCTTCTGCTGCTAAATCAAAGATGAACTTAAGGGAAAGATCAGATAGTTCAGTACCAGTAAGCCACATATGGTTGCTCATTACATAATCTTTAGACAGCTCCATGCCACACTCTGGTTAAAGGCACTCTTCAATTTTGATACTGGTCTCGTTGGATAAAACCTCTACCCCATGCTGCATCTTGACATATTCCCCATGTTAATCTTTCCACCCACCTAATTAAATAAAAGGAAAGACTACCAGCAGCTTGTAACACATAGTAAGATACTGAACAAAGAACCGCACATGATACAAACAGTTACAACACTATGACTACCATAAGCGAAACAACGTTTTGTGCTTGCAGTTGTGGTCTAAAGAAAAAATTATCCATCAACTTTTAACAACAGTTATGTTGTCAGAAAGAACCTTCACCTGTTCTTCATTAAAAGATCAGATTGGACTGCAGTTAAAGACAGGAAAAGTCATGATCTGAGGGAGCAAAAGAAAGTGATGGCTAAGGAAGGGTCTTCAAAATGTGACCAAAAATGAACAGGAAGCCATAAGGCTGCTCTTTAACAGCTGCATAAGGCATGGATGGCCCATTAGAAATTGTATTTTGCCTTTTAAAACTATGTTAACAAATGCCAGTAACTACAAAAGACTTATAAAGCATGGGAGAGATACTGTTGGTCTTCAAAAAATTAAAGTGCTAAATGTTTCCCTTAACACTGGTGCATCTCTACTGCAAACTAGAACAAGAAATGTTTCACTTTTACTTCTTATAGGACTCCAATAGTGTCAAGAAAGTTCCACAAGTTTTATACTGAAGTAGCACTTTGGAACATTGATACAGAATATGGTTATCCTTTTTGGCAAGAGGTATCTTAAAGCTGTTCAACAAAGCTGTGTGCAGAAGGAGAAAGCTAATAAATATTACAGAATAATCGTTAGTGAACATTTGCAGAACTTACTTCCCCAACTGTGGGCTACATGATCTGTATTGCTTCCAAAGTATCAGGACTGCATGTGAGAAAGCAGTGTTATATGAATTATATGCTTAACCAGAATGAAATCAGGGTTTGAATGAAATCTCTTTCCTTCTAGACATTTTCTGTTGACAACGCTGCTTATTCCTTAACAGGAAGGCCCTTCTACAGTACACGTGTCAACGGAAGCTGGATAGAGAATGAATGTGAAAGGGATGAGAAAAACATTTTGCTGACCTAAATTATGTGAGTGCATGATGTAAGAAATTCCTCAATCCAAAGTTTTGGTTGCTGTGAATTCAATTTTCACAAGCCAGAGTTGTCTAATCTCATTTTCTAGACACTCCCCTGGAAGGCAACACTGCGTCTGCAGAGCCCAGCTCTGTGCTAGGCCAAAGGGGAATTTTTGTCTCAGCAGGGCCTGACCAAGCCTTTTAAATCATGTCTAGGACGATGTACTCAACTATTAGAGAGGTATGCACTGCCCAAGCAGCCACTGCACACCCCCATGGAGGGAAGGGCAATAGGCCAACAGGGACCATCTTGCAGGCTAGACTGACTCAGAGAATTTTGGGCTAGAGGCCAGAGTTATCGGACAGAATATGAGGGCATCTACCAGGCTATGCAAACTCAGGAATCTCCCACACAAGCAGAGTATGAAAGGAAGGAGTGTATGGCTAAACTTATTTGTTTCCCAAACACAGAGCAAAAGGCAGAAAAATGGCAACAAAACCCTGTGGGTAGCTAACAGGCAACGTCCTCATGTGACACATGTTCTGCTGATGGTGGCACAGTAAAAAAACCAAACTGAAGAGTAGTTGAAGAGCATTTTACAAGTTTTCAGACTGTATATAAGGAGGCACTAAGAAAACCATTAGGAAAGTTCTATTGCTAACATTTAGCACCTCTACCAAGACGACAGGCTTCTACCAACAGGATTACAGTAGAAATCAAAATGATTGTGTTCACATTTGCCGGATTGTGGAAACAATCATCCTAGGGAGCAAACTGATACTGAGACTATGCTACACACTGGCAGCTACACAAGTTGTCATTATTCAGATGTCAGGTCTGTCTGGAGGGTCTGAACTCTGCCACCTTCACGACACCAGCACTGCCCAATCGCTGTCCTCTCTTCCATACTGAAACAAAGCAAAAAATGAAGTTTAAGAATAAAAGTTAAAAGAATCAGTGTATGTTTATGATAACTTCTTAGGTCTATCTTCAGGAACATTCATATCCACTGCTCTGAGAGTAGCTGACATTATTTCTTAAGCCATTGCTTCTGTCTTTGATTTGGGCACAGCCTAAAGATAGCCTGCTTTATCCATATTGCAATAGGTGGTTTAGGAAGGGGCAATGCTGAAACTCACTAGAGATGACACAGAGCAGCCCTGCTTCACTTCCATCAGTTTAATGTAGTTACTCCCTGAGGCCTGCTCACTAATTCACTCCTAAGTATGCCCCCGCTCAAGCTCCAATAAACAAACACATTTCATTTTATTTCTTTTTATTGTCAAGGTGGCTTTTTATTTTAACATTCTGATTGAATGTGAAATAAAACCACCAAAAATCCCACAGAGTACAATTAGGGAGAACTGTAATCCAAAATAAAACAAGTTGTCTTTCCGTACACAAACGAATGGGAGGAACAAGCAGAAATGAAGGCAACCCATGGCATGCAGCCATATCCCTTCCAGGGGAGGATACAGCCCCAAGGCAGCACTTTTGATTGCTAGACTGATTCCATGTTCTAAAGCTCTGTCACAAGTCCTGTAAACAATGCTCCAGAGAGACCCCAAAACACACACAGGACTCAAGAAGGTAAATAATTCAAGAGATGGAGAGACAGCAGCAGATGGGCGTAGGGAGTCCTTTCCCTTATAGTGTTATGTTCAGGGAGCTCGAAAACACTTTCAGTCAGGAAATGCAGACTGATTTTAGAAGCTTTACGTAGGCTAAAAAGATCACCTAATTTCACCACAGAGGAAAAAAGGAAGTTCCTCCAATACAGGTCCTGCATCAGCAGGAAAAGAGGTTAACAGGTCACTAAAGCAGGGAAAAGACAACAGCTCCAAATCAGGATGAGCCAGAAGAAACACACGCCTAGATCCACACACAAAGGAATGGTGTTTAGTGTGCTTGTGTTTTACTCTTTACTCCAGCAGGCAAGGCCTCTAACTGACCTTCAGAAGCATCACATCTACTTTTTCTTTTCATTACTAATTCTGCTGCCCCTATTCTGCAGTTGCAGTTATTTGTAAATTTTTATGTCTTTAGGCAGTAGTATCATCTAATGCTCTGATACAGAAATTGCTAAAAGCACCAGTCTGAGTTGCCATTTGACTACAGTTTGCATCTACTTCCTGAATTAAAAGGGGAATGAAGATGCGATACCACAATGAAGATCATTTCTTTCTGCAAATAAAAGCAGATTTAGCTTCCTTCTTTAATTCTGTCAAGGGCTTTGTGACCTCAGGCTAGTCAATCCCATCCCTCTTCCACTGTCCACCACCTCCAGGTTGTTCTTTGTAAAAACTAACACATACACTGTCCTTTCCTGGTTGTTTTCCACTGACCTATCCAGAGAAAGAAAAGGGGTTTGATTAAATGTCTCTTCTCTGCTGTTTTGACTGCAGTGTTTAAATGTGTTTAATAACATGTAACACAACCAATGTATCTTACTTTCTATCCATCCCTTCCAAGCTGCATCTTAATCTATGTTTTAAAGGGCATAGATGATTAGTAATCATGATATCTACTCAGTGACAGGAAGGGAAATGTGTATTGCAGGGCCACCAAGGTCTCTCTCAACTGGCATGAGAAATTGAATCAGTTCTGCCCATGAGTTTCTGATTTGTCACTCCAGCTCTGGTTCCACTGAACAGCTGTTCACATCCAAAGACATCCTGTTGAACATGGCAGACTTGCAAAAGAACAATAGGCAGCATGAAAACAGACTTGGAAACGCAATAATGAAGAGAATATGAAAATAACAAAAGAAGCATGTACTGTACACAAGGGAATTGGTATAATAACAGTGGATATGGAGCCTGCACCTCTTGGTCACAGGTTCATACACAGGACACAGCAGTGCTGAGAATTTTTACTTTTTTACAAATTCCCACTGTTCAACATGAAATGGATACATTGCCCCAGTTCAGGCAACAGAACAGCACAGAGACCGAAGCTGTGTTTGACTGCTATTTCCATTATTCTTCCATTATTCTTCAAAACCGGGAGATTCAATGGAATTACAGCCTCAGATTGTCCAAATGATATTACATTAGTCCAATGATACTGCAAAGAGATCTGTTATTTTTTATTCCTGGTAGAGAATATAGATCTTGGTCAAAGATTCTCCTCTGACATTTTAAGAATAGGATATTGTCCATTTTTTGTGTAGCAGCATTGTTTTCTGTGTAACATCCTGGGGTCCTTCCACGTATGAGCTCATCTCCCCACAGACAGAAAGGTGCAGAAACACAACCAGCCACCACTGATTGACTCTTAAAGGAGAAGCAACCATCAATCTCTTTAAAATCATGTTTTCAATGATTATGTGTTCTAACTCTCTTGGTTTTTTTGAAGAAGGAAGAGAACCCAGAAGTAAGCACATACATAATAGTCCAGCATTTTCCAGGAGTAACAAATTTACTCCCGGTACGTAACTGATGAACACGGACTACGTACACAGATGAAAGGTGAAAAGGTCCACATCAACAGGCAAGTAAAGTGAAAAGGTCCAAGGAAGATAATGTTTAGTAACAATCCACACTTTTTCAGCCTCCTCCTGAGCCTTGGTTGGTGGTGGAAAACCAAGGTAATAAGGCAAGAAGCAATGGGCAGGAACTGATACCCAGGAAGTTCCACCTGAACATGAGGATGAACTTCTTTATTGTGCAATGACCAAGCACTGGAACAGATTGTCCAGAGAGGCTGTAGAGTCTCTCTTACTGGAGATATTCCAAAACTGTCTGGACACAATCCTGTGCCATGTGCTCTGGGATGGGCCTGCTTGAGCTGGGACGTGGGACCAGATGACCACTCTGGGCCCTTCCAGCCTGACCCATTCTGAGATTCTGTGATCAGGGAGGGCATGAAAGATGCCTCAGGGAAAAAGCTGGATAAATTTGTCTTACACTGCTCACTATCTCAAGGGAGAAAGCCACAGATCACAGGATTACTGGCAGGAAGTTTAAAATTTTAGTAGCAAATCTAAGAACACTTTGAGCCAAAAATGTAGAACGGAAAGCATCAGACTCAATTTGAAGAAATCATGACAATACTGCCAAGCAACTGCTAGGAGATCTTAAATAAAGGGGCTTTGTAACTTGCCAAGACCTTCTCCTATTCCCAAATCCCCCACACCATTAACTACACTAAATAAGGAAAAAAACCCAGGCAACTTAAATAAGAAGGGCCATCACTTGCTGTTCATTGACTTTACCTGAAATGGTATTGGTTCCTATGCCCAGACATGGAGATAAAGCATAGATTCCAAACAGACATTAATATTTATCAAATGACAGAGGAGAGAACTGTTTTAAGAAGAACTGACTGTGTGATTGGAAAGATAATGAGAAATGGAAATGGTGACCAGCTGGCTGTGCCCAGTGAGTGTTTATTGCCTTACCCATCTCTTTATTGATTAACCTGTACTCACTCGTGACTGTGGTTAAGATGCTTCATAATCCTGTCTTTTTCCCTTAAAAAGCAACCTCTAACAACAGCATTAGATTTCTCTGGTAACAGTAATATCTTGCAACTCTTCTGCAGCTTCCAAGATGAATAGGGAAAAATTATACTATACTTCATCCCTATCATACTTTCTCAAGGAAAGAAAATTGGTAGAATAATCACAGCAGACAAAAGAGTCTATATTATTATATAATGCCACCTATAGCATCACTACCAAAAAGATTATTTTCCAATGCTTTAAAATGTTCACCTTTTTTTAGTTTATCTTGTTAGAGAAGAGGAAACACCTTACCTGGATATCACTTAGCTTATTCAGGAAACGGGTTGTTAACTCAGGCCCATTCTCCATAGTTGGAATGTGCAAGTGCTGGTATGGAATAAAGGAGAGGGAGAAGGGGAGAAAAAGAGAATTACATGTAATAATAGCTTTACATATATATGGATACATTATGGTTGCCAAAAATTTTAATAAATATTTATCATGCTGGCTAGCCCTCCTTATGAGTAAGCAAGGGTGGTTGGTTTGGGGTTTTTTGCTCGGTTTTTATTTGGTTGGTTGTTTCTTTTTAAATAGGAGGGCATTGCTGAGCCAGTGAAAAGTTAGACAGTTAAACTGTTATGCTGTTGTTCAATAAAGGCAAATCTAAGCCTTCCAAGAGATCTGTCCAAAATGCAGGGAATATTGTGCAGGCAAGAGTAATAACACTACACACAGTATTTAGTTTCAAAGTATATTGTGTAGAAATACAACACTTATATTGACAGTACTTATCACTCGGCACCTAGACGCTTCATTATCTTAGCATCAGGAAATATCGATACATTTATTCTATTTCATTCATTCAGGAAGTCTCACCTAACAGACATTTATTGTACTTATGTTTAAAGGACAAAGCACAACCCTTTATGCAGCTGCACTATCCTAGTCCTCTGAACTAACTTTGTGCTGACTAAATAGCATCAAGTCAGCTTAACAGTCTGAATGCCTGGGGAATTACACCTGTGCAGGAGTAATCTCCCATATGGTGAACAGTAGGTGAAAGCAGCTGTGCACTCTCTTGAAACAGCTCTTCCATCAGAGCTGGGATCCCTGCAACGAAGGGTGAAGAGAGGAAGTTGAGAAGGAAGGACTGCAGTGGCTCAGAAATTTGGTTCCCTGTGAAAGTCTATTCTCTCCTCACCCTTCCCAGGTACGTTAGCAAAAAAGGAATAAAAGAAATGCGGAAGAATGTATTTTTCTACATTTGCAAACAGGCTGGGAACTGGTTTTTTCTTTCACTTTCCCAGAATTTGAGATTTTATATTTTCAGCTATTAAAAAAAAACACCAGAAGACAAGAGGAAAAGCTCCCTTCTGACACCCAGTAACTCACTTGGGAAACAATATACTGACACTGTTCATCTTTCCAGGCAGTGCACCTTTTCCATCTCCCTTGGTTTTGGCTTCACTTGCAATTAATTGTGATAAAATTCAGAAGAAAGAAGGAAAGGAGTAAAAAAAGAGACATTTCCTTACCTTGCCCTTATATAAAATTTTAGAGATGGGACATACAACACAAGCTGTTCCAGCACCAAACATCTCCTTTACTCTGTTCTCTTCCAAGGCAGTTGTCAGGTCACTCATGGTGATGTATCGCTCAGACACTTTGATTTCTCCCTGCACAAGAAGAATCAACCACAAGAATTGTAAAGAGTTTAAAAACATTTATATTTTTGTTTTCTACATTGAAACATTTCCAATAAAACTTTTAGCCTAGTGACAATAAGTCAAGTTTTGACTCCGATCTTGTGATCTTTTCAAACATCCCAGTTATCACACAAGAGAGATTTTCATCAAAAGAATGTCCTCCAAAGAAGCCAGTGGTTTGCCAGATAGAATGCTGATGATTAAGTGGCACTTCCCTCTGTTTTGGTGCAGAATATCATTATCACATTAGGGCATAACATAGAAGAATTGTTATGGCACACTGGATCTCTCTACTCGTGGTCTCTTAACATGTTAAGAGTTTGTCCAAAAATTACTCAATTATATCAAGAGAGCCTTTGCATCCCGCTCAGACAACTCCTAGGCAAGACTCTGTTCATTAATTTCACTTGCCAGGCCAACTATGTGGTATATTTTTTTAATTCCTAGTGAAATTTTCCACTGTAGCCTGCGTGCAGCTGTCACATACAAAAATTAACTGTACTGCAGGTATGAGTAAAGCCATTTGCACTGGACAGCCCAACACTGAAAGTGTTTTACCTTCTACAAGAGTTGAAGAATGCATAGCAATTGATTGAAGGGACGCATTTCAAGAAAAAAATAAACATCAGACTTTGAAATTTTCATTCCATATATGTGTTACTCCTGTTATCCCACTCCAAGCATAAGCCCAGCCAAATCCAGGAGACAGGATACTGGGCTTGATGAGCCTTTGGCTGTGAAGCATCCTTACCCAGGCTGCAATAAAACCTTTGAATAGAGTAAGGCAGAGTTTGCTGCATTTCAAGATGTGACCTAGTCCCAGGTGTCCCAGTTTGTTCTTGGATTGCTACACTACAAAACAGGAATGGGAAACAGACAGATGACTTCAAGGCTGTGGCTGGGCAGGCTGCGTGCTAGTTAGTAGACACAAGGTTGGAAGCCTGAGAACTAAACGCAGAAATAATGTGCTGATGACTGAAGTATAGCTATGGTCATGCATGGTAATTCTTTGTTTCCTTGCTCTAATTTGCTGGTACCAGTGGATTTAATGACAATTTTTATATTAAATACTACACGGAGCTACTTTAACAAGCTTGGTATTGTTCTGTGTGACAGGTGTGGGTATTCTGATGATGCTCCTGAGAATCCCTGAATTAGCATGCCCTTAGTTCCCATTAGGTTAAAGGGACTGAATCCTTGCTCAGCAAGTTTTGCCAGCAACACCAAGCTGTGTGGTGCAGCTGATATGCTGAATGAAGGGAAGAGGTGCCATCCAGAGGGACCCAGAGAGTTTCTGACAGCTTGGACACAACTCTGAGCAATTTAACTAGTTGAAGACGCCCCTACTCATTGCAGGGAGGTTGGAATAGATGGCCTTTAAAGGCCCGTTCCAATGTCAGGTTGGATGGGGCTCTCAGCAACCTGGGATAGTGGAAGGTGTTCCTGCCCACGGCAAGGGGGTTGGAATGAGATGATCATTAGGGTCTCTTCCAACCCAGGGCATTGGATGATTCTAGGAAGCCAGACTCTTCTATGATACTATGATGTAACCAGATCATTTGAACTTTAAGATACTGAGCACCAGAAGTGTTTACTTCTGCTGATGTTATAACATGATAATCGAAACCATTACTGCCAAAACACCCACCCAATTGCGTGCCAGATCCAGAATGCTTTGCCTTGTCACTCCTGGAAGGATGATGCCATCTAAAGGTGGTGTTGCCAGCTCATTTTCTGCCAAACAAAAGAGAAGCACTGGTTGAAAAACAAACAAACAAACAAACAAAAGTTTACTGATACTATACCAAACATGTGGGTCCCTTCCAACTCAGGATATTCCATGATTCTGTGGCATCAAAAATATTCCCTATCCAGTAAGATGCAACATTTAGCAGAGTTCTCCAAGAACACAAACAGATACTCAATTCAAGTAAGTTGTTGAGTGTTTGGAACCTTTTGAGTACACTTTAGTGGGTGGGGAAGAAACATATTTAATACATTAATATATACTTGCCTAATGCCTTGTAGGTGGTTTTATTCCTCAGTGCATTGGAGGTATAACTGCATAATTGCACTGTGCAACTACCACAAACTATGAAGTGGTTCAGTCTTCAAATTCACAATAGAAAGGCAGAGGGAAAGCCATGCCTAATAATCCCAGGGCAGATCACAACTTTCCCTGAAATGTTTTATTTAATTCAGGAATATGGGATTTAGTATACCCATTTCACAGCAGTAATATGAAACATCTACCAAAAATTTTGAGGCTCATTTACTGAATCAGGAAAGCAGTGGAAATCTTGCCAACCCTCTCTGGAAGGAGACTTCCTTAACAAGCTTTTGTTGTAGTGTAGGTGCCCTTTTACCCTGCTAATTTTCTGTTTACACAATTAGAGCAATCCTAAGAAAAATCCAACAACGACAACAATAATTCAAGTTGTTCAGCTAGCTTGGTTTGTTAGCTTGTGTTTCTTGTTTGCTTTTGAAAAAGAACATTAGATAAAGTTCATCTAACAACTTATGAAATGGTAGATAAATGGTAAACAATAAACACCTGGTAAACAATCCATACTTGGTAAATACTTGACTTAAAACACAAGTTTGTATGTCGACTTTGTTCTTCCATCTGGTCTCTGCAGCAATCAGAGGTAATCTTTTTCATTTTACACCATCACATAGTGTACTCACTGGTTTCTATTATCAGAGAAGACTGACCTTTTACTCTTCTCAGACAGAGGCTTTTAAGACAGTCTCAAATTTGCACTAAGTCAAGACATCCAGAGTCTTTCAGTAATACTCTTTATAGTCTTTCCTAACCATTTTCTTTCCATACTCATAATCCTTTTTCTTTCCTGACATTATAAGGATACTATCCCTGCTCAATAAATCCACAAACCATTAAGAGTTTTGCTTATTTTTTACCTAGGTCACATGAAAAACCCAATAAAAACATGAAGATACGTATCTTACATCCCCTTTCTCCCTGGTTGCAAAAATATCACTGAATACAGGCCCAAGTGAACCTTTCTCAAAGGAGAACTTCTCTTTAAAATATTTCTATAGGTCCTGTGAATACTTGCAGCTGGGTAGAAGAGAGAAACATGGTATTTGTCCTTGGTCTGTGAGAGCAGGTTGAGCTCAGCTGCTCAATTCTGTTTTCAACACTCAGCAAGAAATTTCTGTGCACAAAAACTGTCTGCCAGCTTCAGACTGACTATATCCTGGGCTCCCCCACTCTGCAAGAGGGGACACTGGGAGCTGGGATGAGAGAGGGGAAGTGGAGGATAAATTCATTGAATCTGCTACTCACTGTCCGTTCTCTCAGGAAATATCTGCTACTTTCTAATGCAGCCACCCCTCGATTTATTAATTTGGACTTTCCTACCAGTGCTTCCATGTTCCTTTTATGAGGAGCTATACACACATAATAGGTGTAAACTGCCATGCCAAAATGTATAGAAAAGGTGCCCTAGAACAGGCTGTATATTCTGCTCTGGTTTGACTAGCCCACAGAGTCATTCCCCAACCTATCCCAGACTTCTAATTACAGCAGCCATCTCTTCTTTCTCAAACAGTCAGGAATAACAGCGTTCTCTTTTTGGAGTCTGTCTAGCATCATTCCTACTTGTGATGCACGTCTGATCCTAATTCTGGCACAACTATCACAAGGAGAGGACTTTAAAACTTTCCATGAGCCACAGGGCTCACCTGATTCTAAACACTGAAAACCTGATATTCTGCATTTTTGACCCAGTCACAATCTAATACACTCCTTTCTTTAACAGAAAACTTCAAATACTGTGAACTTTGATAGCAAAGATTGTGATTACACTTCTCTGTTTGGTGATGTTGCCACAGATCTTGTCCAGGACCTGTTTAAGCTCAATAACATATATTAATTGATTTGAGCTAGTTTGAAAAGGTGCCAGGCCAAACCAGCCACCAAACAGCACTGAGCAGACAGGACATGAAAGTCTCAAAATGTTCCAAGCAGGCTGCTCTGTAAAATTTTGTCAAGTATACATATGATGCCTACCAGCCTGGGGCCACCCAGGGAACATCTGCTCCCCTGGTATCTGGCAGAGAAGATAACACTATCCAACATGGCATGCCAAAAGCTCATCCTCTGTGAACTAATGCCAAACCAGGCTCCATATGACATCAGTTTGTCCATCTCCCAAAAAACAGACTGTGAGCTCACAGACTCCATTTGCCTTCTGAATTATTTTGATGGGCTAGAAGCCCTAAAATGTATTGTTGCAAAAAGGGGGAGAAAAGCGTTTGAAGGGAAATGTCAGGGTTTCTCTTCAGTTGACTCCTGTTATTGTTATATTAGCAGTACTGTCTGCCCAGTGCCCTGTTAAACCTGATCTAGGCTTGCTCTAACAACAGAATTCCATCAGAGTGTTTAAAGGGGTTTTTAAAACGAGGTCTTCCATATTACATAGCTTCAGCTTTTACACACCTGTACTTAGGAACACAGAGCAGGTAAGATTACAACCATGGGATGCCTTCAGTATTAGTCATGCTGTAACAATGCTGAGAAATTCACCTAAATATGTATTTTACCAAAGTGGTAACAAATTCTAAGTCAACTTCAAGATCAAGGAGAACCCAGAAAACTCTGTTTTCACTAATACTAATAGCTAACTTCTTCTACCAGTTTGTTCTGGGTCTTTCTTGTTACTTCCCTTAGGCTTTTCTTCAACTCTTCCCTCATGCAATCACTATCTTTGCATCTGTCTGTTAATTTGCTTTCCTCAATTACTTTTCTGTCCTTTGCTTTGTCTGCCACCTCATTCATTTGCTGCTCTCCCCTCCATGCTGTTGCTGGGGCTCTCTATTAGAACAGAAGCTACAATCCTGATTTTGTTAGTACTGTAATTGTACAAGACACTTCTGCGGCACAACTAATGTTCCAACTAGAGAATACTAAACAAACTTGCCTTAAATTTTACTTGATTGATCCAGAGAATCTTTTAACAGATTTACTTTTTAATTTATGAAATTTTGAAGTGGGTACTATTAATCATAATTTTAATAGCAGCACAAAAATGTTAAATAATGCCTGAATACAGTTCACAATGCCTTAACGTTAAAGATAGAAGTAGAGCCCAAATGGCTGTAAATCATTTTGAAGAAATGGAATTTTTCAAAACTGCTCACAGATTTCATAGTTAGCAACCTTCAGGTTGGACATATGTTTAAATTTTAAGGTTTTCCATAAAGCTAAGCCTATATTCTAGGCAGAAGAACAGACATTGTGACAGGAAGCGAGTTTCAATGTCAAGAACTTCTTGGGATAGTTATACGCTCTGAAGAAGCAGGTGGAAGGGATTGTAGGGTGACTAAATTTTTCACTTAGTAAACGTAAACTGTAAATATGATTTGATGAATGAAGTATCACACTCCTGTATTTATGCAACAGGAGGGATCCAGTTCTGGTCATATCATAAGCCTCAGAGCAGCAGTGGGAATACAAAAACAGTACACAGCAAGGCACGCTATTTTACCAAAAATTAAGCAGTTTTTTTCCCCTACTCCTTGATCCCTGCCATCCAGGACAATGTCACCTTTAGTCCCAATGCTGTAACTGAAAATATACAGCAAAGGCTGCAAGGAAAGCCTACTCCCATTGGAAGAATGGCTGTCCTCCAGTCCAGGCTATACTGGGATGAGCCTCTGGTTATAAACCAAGCGGAGCAGTTCAGACAACTCAGCAGTGACCTCAGAACACACAAAGAAGGGCTTTTTTTTTTGCATGATGATCTGCAATTTCTGCCTCACTTTTACTGATCCCCCTCAGCTGCAGCATTTGCATAACAAAACCAAACCACAGCCTAAGTGAGTGTCCTTTGTGAAGTGGCAGAACATAATGACAAGCACGTTCTAAATCCCAGTGCAAAGCCACAGGCAGGTATGTGATGACACACGTTGGCAGCCTGAGTGATTTCCCGCCAAAGATCCCATAAATTAAGAGTTACTCAACACCCTGGGAGACAGCAAAGTGCTCCATGAGGATAATGCCCGTGTCCTGTGAAATGACAGGTTTGCCAGCACACAGCCTGCTTGGGTGGCAGGAATTACAAGTTGTTTGCTACAGCCACCTCACAATAGCACCATTCAGCAGTGCACTGGTAACACAGTGATTGGCAGATCTTTGGAACAGTACTGTGCTGCAGCTGGATAATTCCAGCATATTCCTGGTTTAAGTACAATGAGAACATTGAATTCTAATTATGTCCCTGCGTCAGTGTCCTTTCCCTGGGCAGAACAAGCCAAATCTATTTTCATGTTTTTCCAGCGAAGTTCCACAAGGCATAAATTTGGCCATCTATCTACGCTGACAAATCAACTGCTGATGAACAACAAGAAAATGTCTAATATTTATCACTTCATTCATAAAGCTTCTCAGACTCATTCAACACTGGGGGAGTATTATCCCTCTTCTTACAAAAGTGGTAAAGATTTTGCAGAAGAACAAGCACCGAAACTGGAGATGGGAGTCAGGTAGCTGGATCCTGATCACACTATGTTATCCAAAGCGCCCCGCTATCCCCACAAAATGTTGCCTGTTTTCTGCAGCTGAGCACCGTCAGAAAGCTGACAGTTTTCAAAGGTACCCATGGCACTACGATGAAATCAGTCTGACCCCCTGCATCTGCTTCTATGCAAAAATGCAGGAACACTTTGTTTTCAATGGAGAGCCAGCATTCATGGAAGCCATGAGGTATCCTTTTACTCATTTGCCTGTAGTCTTCCAAACCAGTTACCAGGCACAGCTATCACATCTCAAGCACTCAATACTTGCATCCCCAATGGGTGGTTTTGAGATGCCTAAACAGTTGGCTGCTCATTAACTAGAAAGTTTTCTAATCAGCATGTACCTTGCCCAGAGATGACTGTGGGTAGAAAGAGGTAAAAATAGGTTCAAGAATGATGGTATGTCTTTCGAGCATTAGTGATACGGGACACTGACCAACGTGTTACTCTCTCCCTGCCACCACTGCACAGAACTTCAAATTCTTCAAAGAGAACACAGTTCTTCATCAGTTGGATGCTGAAATGCTTTTGGATATGGTTCAGGAATATTTGACTTCTCAGCAAGTGATGAGAAAGCTCATGAGTATCATGAAAGATACTCAAAGCTACAGAGTGTGAAGAGTTGCACAGCCGTAAGCTGTCTTTTAGCGCGTCTGCATTGCTTCTGAGCCAACACCTCCTTGGAGATCAAACATCCTGCTGACACCAAAGCCGATGTGTGACCTTGTGCATGGCTAAACTCTGCCCTTCTGAGCATGTGGACTAGCCCAGCAGTTTAGTCTCTTATCAGCAGACAGCACTCACAGCTGCTCCAGAATCTCCTCTCTCACAACTAACAGTCACCTAATAATTTTCAGGGGAGAACAGGCATTTCCTTTGTTAAATTAGCTTCATTAAAAAAATTATGATCTGCATTCTAATAATCATTTTGTGGATTATGGTCCCAATTGTCTACTCTGTTAAAATTTTCATGCTTTATGTTACCATACCTCCATCTTCATTTATCCAGTACAGAAACAGATTCATTGTACCAACTTCAGTTATTTGGTGATCTTCTCCATAGAGCCACAAAACCTGCTGGCAGCCAAACTCCAGGGCTTCTTGCTGGGCATAAAGAGTAGAACCATAATTCCTTCAGGAAAAAAACCCAAAGAGTTATGAGTACCTGGTTGGGCATCTTCTCAAGTTAAACAAGATTTTGTGCACATCTACCTTATGAGCAAGTGCTCTGCAACAGTCACTGCTTGTCCCTGGGATATTTTCATTGGATGTACTCAACTAGTGTTTTACTAGATTGTTTGTACCTACAACTCAAAAACTCTGAAGGGCTGAACACCAACAACAACTCAAACATAATCATCCAAATTGTCTAAATACACCTCTTGTTCCATATTCTGGACATTCTAATTATTGCAACTAAAAATCCTCAGAAAGCATTTATCTTTATTTAGCAGTCAACTAAGAGAGAGAGCAACAATTCCCCTCCAGCTTTTGGGGTTTTTTTGGGCTTTTTAAATCATCTACCTCATGTCAGATAGGTAATATATGTTAGATGAAACTCTTGGAGCACAAATATCACCAAAGGTGAGTTATTTTTTTTTCTAGTAGAAGATATTCACAGAACTAGCATCTTCAGGAAATGCAACTGTCTCAATGAATTCCATATCCTTTAGGAGCAAATGTTTTTCCAAAATGCTGCCTACAGAGTGAACCTGACTGAATAATGCCTGCTGCTTTGAAGGGGAAAAAAACTCCTTTTTGCTTCTGATGTTCAACAACCTTCAAGACACAAAGTCAGCAGCTCCAAAACGCTGACGACACTGAAGTCAAGTTCTCACCTCTGGGCACAAATCAAGTCAGTAATGACTACTCCTTTTTTTCACAGCTGATGCACAGGAAACAATGGAAAAATATTTCTAAAAGTAAGCAAAATCTCATAAACAAAGAGCAAAGGTTCAGAACATCAGCTTGAATGAAGTGAAGTTATTTTCCTGCCCTCTGATTATTCTACCAGCTCAGCGGAGCAGCACTTGACAGTTACTGACTTCCTGCCTAGCAAAGAAACTCCTGGGTAGGACAATCCAAGGAAGGAGGTCAGCAGCCAGAGCTGCTCCCTGCTCTGTTGGCAGCGGGCTATACTGCTATACGGATGATGCAGCACAAAGTGGTAACTTCACTGTCAACTGCTGCAAGGGCAAGAGCCAAAGTATTACATGGACCACCTTCCAGGTGCAGTTCCTCAGCTTGAGATGCTGCAACAAAATCAGTTAGCTGTAATATTCAAACAAAAATATGCAACTGAGTTGTATGAATAATATTTGCAAAGTACAATTTTGAACTCTTTGTTGTAGTACATTGTTTATTTAACTACTGTGTTTGATGTCTCTATTTCTGCTGGATTAGATACCTCACTAAAAACCAAATCTGCTTTGTGAGCTATGTAGAAAAAGCAGGGTAATGTTTTCTTACCCTCCCACTTTGCAGTCTCCCGTTCCCCCTTTCCACGCTCTCACATATTTTGGATCTGCCCATAAGGATATTGGATTAAAGCTTCCACTTGCAAAGTAAGGGCCCACAGGGCTCAGTATGACATACAGTAGGGCTTTAGTCGGCTTCTTCACTCCAAGGGAAGGCTGAAAATAAGGAATGTAAACAAATCAAAAGTTACTGGTATCCTTCAAACATCAGGTGCTGCACCATCAGCTTTTGAAACACTGCTTTCAGCACAACTGCAGCATGAGAGTGCTTTTACCAAGAAAGTGCAAAGTGCTGCAATGAAGAAAAAATAGTTATACAACTTCCCCCCATCCAAGCAACATAACAACCCTAATTTTATATACTGTCACCATCCACTTACAGCCATTCCATTTATCTATGTATTATTCTAGTGTTCTCAAATAGTTTCAAGCTTTTGAGAATTCAAAGATTAGCTTAACAAAGTGCTATATAATTACATGAATTAATCATACCAGAAGCCCACAAAGCCTTCTGGGGGAAGGAGTGGCAAGACCACTCCTAGCAATAACAACAGTGGAGAAACCTGTGTCAGCTGCATTAGTGAGAAGAACTGGCCAGTGCCACTTAGAACTGGCATTACTAGAGTTGAGTGCTGGCTCTCTGAATGCCTGTGTGGTTAAAATTATCTGCCTGCTAAAAATAGCTCACACAACAGCACAGGATATAACCAAAAATGTAACAGTTTTTTCTCCCCCTCCTCTCTGAGAGATGGCTTCTCACACTCCAAGTCATCACCATCAATACTTGAAAGTCTGGTGTTGGCCAAAGCTCCCCAGGTGCTGAAAGGGTTCCTTTGATTTCTGCCTACCTTACTGCTTTAGAAAGACTTCTAACAGGATTAACTGAGATTTTCATATTTTTGCTGACTTGATCATTCAAAAGACTGTGCTGCCTGGGTTTCTAATTGTGGTGATTCATAAAAGCTTAATAAGACGCACAACCTGGAAACAACATGTGACACAGGGGAAAGACCAGAAGTGTTGGCTATCCTGAAACAGAGCTCAAAGCAAAAGAATTTCCAAAAACAAAAACAGGGGTAAAGCCCCCATTTTTTAATATCAGTACTTTATAGTCACTCTGTGGAGACTCTCTAATCTGAAAATCTGCAACTAGTTTAAAAGTATTAAATTAATGGAATCCTAGAACCTATGTGAAATGCAAAATGTTCACATATGGTAACTACTTACAGATATGGATATTGCAGAAGTTTAGCTTACCTAGTTTGGAACCTACATTCGTTAGCTGCCTTGCCCTATGCTCTACCATTATGCATTTCTCTCTTGCTACTGCTAAAAAAAAGAACCCTGAAGGATTTAACAAAACAAATTCTCTGTTTCCAATTCCCTTCATCAATACTACCGAATTGACTCACACATGAAACTCAGAGAGGACACATAAATACCTATTTTCTAAGGAGCCTCTCAGAAGGTCAGATTCAAGAATAAATTGACACAGGAACTAGTCCTTAGTTCTGTTGAACATGTCTCTTCTGAGGGTAAAATCTTCCAAAACCTCCTCACTAAGTCCAGATATGACTTAAAATCACAAAATGAACACAGCAATTTCTGTTCCATCATTTTCTCTCCGAATTGTTAGGATTTTAATATTATCATGTCACATATAACTATCCTTTCAGCACAACCCCAAAACTGACGTGTTGCTCCATTCCCACTGCGAGCAGTTACTCGGTTTACTTTCCGTGCTCTGAACCCGTGTGGCCACTAAGTGGCAGTGTGGTCAATGTTAAGTTTGTGCTGTGGCGCTGCAGCCGAGGTAGAACCATAAAACCAATCTGCCCCCAAACTTGTCACCTACTGACTGCGCAGTATTTCCCTTTATGGACGGAGGATTTTGCCTCGTACCTGAACAAACAAGAGTTAAAGAAAAGGAAATAATAATGTTGCACACCTCAGTTCCAATTAGGGTAGGACGGATGTACAGGCTGGCAGAGGTTGAGTATGGGACCCATTCCTGTTCCACTTCCACAAGCTTACGGATGCACTCTAACAGCTCGTTCTGGTCAAAAGACTGGGAAGGAAAAGAAAGGTAAAAAAGCAAATGAAGAAATAAAGCCGGAACACTTTGTGGTCTTTACAGATCCTTATGCGACAGGGGACACTTCCTCAGGATATGCAATGGTGACACTCTGTAGAGGTTCACAGGACTACATACATCATCTTCCTTGACTTCATCCCTTACAGAATTTAATATCTCATGTTCTTAGCTACTGTGCCTTTTTGTGCAGTATCCTGAATGACCTATTTTGCTCCAAAGTATACTCCTGAGATGGTTAAAAAAAAGGAGCCATTGACCCTTCTTGCCTCCAAAGCATGTGGAGAATTCCCTCTGCAGCCAACTCAGCTGGGCATGCTGCAAGTTACTGCACCACCTCTTCTACAGAAGAGTATTTGGTTTACAACTCCAAGGGACCAGCAAGTCTCCCAAAGTTCCCAAGTTCTTACAGCAATTAAGCTAATAAGCCTGGGAGGAAGTTCACTGGCTGAGATACAATTGCTAAAAGCAGTGTTAGATTACTAGCATTACCAAAACCAAAGGCACTCAAGAGGCTGAACAACTTAACTGAAGTGGAAAGAAAAAAGGAGGAACATTAGCAACAGAGCAAATCAAACAGCTGTCTGCACGCAAATACCTGCAGAACAGCACCCATCCCTCAGAAACACTCTGTACATCCAAGGCGGCAGGAAGACAACAATGAAAGCAAAAGACTCACTGTTCTGACTTTTTAAAAATAAGCAATTCAAACAGTTTCCTTCAATTAATAAGATCTGTTAACAAGAGTCTTACTGAGCTATCGAAGACTTAAGACTGTTTGGTAAATACTACTACTGAAAAGCTTTAGAGATTTGCAGTCTGAAAATGAAAACATGCTCTGACTTAAGGAGCAAGAGATGCCTTGGGTACGTACTGGCAGAGTTGTTCTCCGTGCTGATCGCGCCATCCTGTCCATGTTGAGGGTTGGCCGGAACAGGCGGATCTTGCCATCCACTCCTCGGTAAGCCTTCATCCCTTCGAACAACTACCGAGCCAGAAAAGGAGGGAGAAGAAATAATAGAGACAAGCAATAATGGAGACATTACCCATGACGATCTGTGCAAAAGCAGAACACACCCTTCGGAAATAAAAACTTCACCTTCCTGCTCACAGTACGCAAACACAAAAATGCTAACTAGTGAATTCTGGCAATACACTCCTGTGAGATAGATTTATCTGAAGGATAGGCAGGTCATCTTTGTAATATAAACTTCGTAATTCTTTCTCTGTCAAGGAACTTCATGACAACCTTTTTTTTTTCTTTTTTCATAATTTGGTTACAGCAATTAAAATTTGTAGCATGTGTTTGACTTGACTATTCCTTTACATCCTGACTAATACTTGAGTCAAAACAGCATGTTCACTTACATAAGGGATCTACAGAATTTTATTTTATATATATATATATATATATGTTAATTATTTTTAGGGCTCTGTCCAAAACACATCTTTGCTAGGAAGCATAGAGTAAGGTAATTGAGAGAATTCTTGTAAAGTTCTTGCTGTAATTGTAGCAGGAACTGGTCACTTGTTTCCCCCTAATACCCCTATGCTGTGGAATGGGGTTTAGCCTGAATGAGAGAGACAAAGCCTTACACTAGAGATAAAAGGCAAGAAAATATTTTCTCTATATACTTTACAGGCAATATAAACATAGTTACCTCATCAAACTGCAGGATCCAGATGACTGGTGTTGACAATCAGAAACTCTTATCCTATCAACGCCCTCCCAGCAAAATGCCCTACAGCATCTCCTAACCACATCAAAAAACATGCCCTCAAATACATCCAGTTATTTTCAGTTACAGATTGGTAATTTCTGGTTATACTTATAGACAGAAAACACATGTATTATATAAGACCACACTAATACATATGAATACACAGTTATTATTTAGATTAAGTATTAAAGACTCACTTAAGCTTATAGACAACAGTTCAGATTCTTAAAATTTATCTTCCATTTCTTTGTACATTAAATTTCAGTGTAAGTTCTATAAATTTAACTGCATCACTGCTGTCAGTCTCCTCAGGCTTCTCCTCCTCTGACTGTTTCACAAAAAGTGGCTGGAACTGCATCCTCTGTGGTTGGTAGTCTAGATATGCATCTTTTCTCTTTGGAAAAAAATAATCCTGTATTTGTGCACAAGTAATTTTAACAGAATATTTCAGGTTTCACTATTATCAAATTCTACGATGTTTTTTCCATAGGGATCAGTGAAATGCAATCTTTAGAAAGCTTGAGTGCAGTTCCATGGCAGAGCTAGGTCCTTCCACATGACAAATTTTAATTGGGTTGCAACTGGGTTGCAAAATCCCAGCAATTTTCCTCAGGCTGTGTGCCAATTATGTAACAGAACCAGAATCAGAACCCAAAACCTCTTGCCTTCAAAACTTATCTTAGTCCTATGGCAGTGCCAACCTTATTAAAAGCTTGGCACAGTTTTGAAAAAGAAGTTGTTCCTAGGGTAGACACTGTAGCCACAAGAAAAAAAAATGTTTAATAAAGGACAGCATAGCTGGTCGATACTTTGGTATGATTTTTACTGGGCCAGTTACTAACTGATAGCACACTGTTGGAATGTTACTTCTTATCACAGAACACTTTTTTCCCCCCACCACCCTTCTCCCAAACACATTCACAGAACTTTCAATGAGAGGGAAAAGGGAGGAATGTCACTACTAAGATTCGATCAATGGTTTGACAGAAGTAAGAATCACATCATTACTGAAACACAAAGCCTTCTCAAGATGTTAAATCTTTTTCTCCAAAAAGAAATACTTTTAATCTTCCAGAGCTCAGTAAAACCTTCCACTCATTAAAAAGGGAGACAGTGATGTGTTCCAGAAATGTTCAGCTTTAATGAAAGCAACTGCTGTGGTTGCTTGATGGTTGGTTGCTACAGTGGCGTGAAAACAGTATTATCTGACATCTGTACATCATGGAAGCTGGATCTGGAGTTCAGCAGATCCAGATTACCACACTGCATCATGAAGGGCAAGGAGAAAGGGGAGGGAATGCCAAATTCATCACTTTTATTATACCCACTGTGTATTCATTGAGCCACAGCAATGACACCAGATTCTCCTCTGTCTGTCCTCTTGGCTAGAGGAAACGTGATGCAATAAGGGTAAAAAGAATAAAAAAAAATGGAAAAAAAATAAGAGCACATTCATATTAGCAATGATTTCAGACCAGACCAGAGGCCAAGCATTAAAGCAATATGCTACTAAGAGTGAAATACAGATTTGGGACTCCAGCGTGGTTTATTACTTCTTGGGCAGATCAAGAGCTGCAGCCTCAGTCACAGGGGTCTGTTGTAATTTACACAGGACCTCTGGAGGCTTGGTGACTAGATAAGGAAAAACCAGTCAAAATAAACATGGTGAAGGCAGGAGCTCAGGGACAACAAGCAGGGAAATCTTCCTTTATACCAGTGGTCAAAAGACAAAAAATTTTAAAAAGGAAAAAAGGAAAAATGTAAGAAATAATAAAAGCAGCACAAGCAAGTCCACACTTCAGTGGAGACACTCCCACCTACCCAGAAGTGGGAGGAGAAGTGGGCTTCCATTTCAGGGTCTGTGCCCTGCTGGGGCTCCCACACAGGTGTGAGTACAGCCAAAGCTGCTCTGAAGGCACAAAAGGCAGCTTTAGGCAGCAATCAGCTAAGCACGGAAACTTTAACCACGCTGGTTTCCGACTTGACATTCCACTTCCCAAAGTTCCTTGCTGTATGTTCTCTCCTTAAACACACTTGTATATGCTGAGTGCATCAGATCTAGTTCTAAGCTTGAGGGATTTGTTCAGAGTTTCAAACAAGCACCTGTCTAATCTGTCCTGCAATCCAAGCTATCAACCTTTAAATCAGCTTCAAGAAACTTTTACAAAGTGCATGTTCAGTCCTCCAATTAAAGCTACTCTGAGAATCTCACAGGTTTACACAGTCCTGCACTGCCACATCACAGACAGTAACTGGACCAACCCACTGTCAGTGAACGAGAACGGTTTTCCAAATAAATTGATCACCACACAAGAAAGAGCTCACCTTCCCTAGGATAGGACTTGAAGTGTGCTCTAACCCCCAGGCCACAGCTGCTTCTGTGTTACACATAACCCTGTTGTAAATAATGCAATTATCCTGGAAGAACACCCGCTAACAAAACAAAATGTAACTCAATACTAACGAACTTAAGGCAGTAATAGTCCTTGTATTACAAAGCTGTGGTTTCCACAGTTAATAAAACAAAATAGCGGTTTCCAAATCAATTTAATACTCACTTCTACAGCATAATGCAGGGCTGAGGAGGCTGGATGTAATGAGAGGTTCTCTAGTGGCTTAATACAGGGTTTCTCCCATCCTGAAGCCAAGGACCATTCAATTGTCAGCATATTATCAGTGAACACAGCTCCAAATACCAAACCAGTCGGGTCTGGTTTTTCCTTGAACGTCGTAGCTGGGGTGATAATCAAGTCGGAAGCCTGAAGGAACATGGAGATAAAAATGAAGTGTATCAAAATAATGAAGTCAGACTGATTTAAAATTATTCTGCATCAGTGAACATGGACAAGCCTTAACATTTTCTCTGTAGGGATATTTAATGACAAGATGGTTAAAGGCAAGTAACCTCTAAGTAGCTGGCACAATATTCATCAAGTGCACACAAACATATACACAGTGCTGTTATACAAGAAGTAGCATATTTTGAAATTCTGTTTAAGAATTAAGTTAAAGAAGCAGTACAAGGTATAAAACCAGAAAATTAGCACATGAAATCTCTTGGACACTTAGGTTAACACCCCTGTACAAGTTTCAGAAACACCCAATCACTGTACCTCAGAATATAAGCTGATCATCAGAAATTAATCCCCATCACAATTAAGTAGGTGTTACACTGATTTTCCTTTCATACTTAAAACCAATGTGAGAGATCAGAGCCAGCAGTCAGCAAGTTACTTACGTCACAATAACTTGCTCATTCACATGCTTATTTTCCTAGAAAGATCCCATTAGCAAAGGAGGCTAAACCTTCCCTGCATGAGGGACTGTAGAGACTATCTTATAAGCCACGACTAGCTACAGACACGTGCCACAGGGTTTTGTACTGGTTTTGGCTGGGATAGAGTTAATCTTCTTTATGGTAGCTCCTGTGGTGTGAATCATCCTACACAACAGCAGGGAAATAAGGAATGCAGGATCTCTGGTATGTCACTCCCCTTTTATTCACAGATACGGGCTGAACAACTAGAGAGGGCTACAAAGTAGGCAGAGCCCTGATTCACCCTCTCCCTTCTCTTCCTATGCCATCTGAGCATTTAAACTGTGCTGCTCAGAGGCAAGGGAGAATTTAAAGGACCGTATTCAAACCTCCTTCTTCCTTCCTAACGTAACTTAGAAAGCACTGTCCCTTATTACAGACCCCCAAGTGAAATCCTGCTCCTCTGTGTTGGGTGAATACGGAATAGACTGGAACGCAGGTAGTCCAGAATACTGATCAAATGATTTGCAAATGCTCTAAAAAGGGTGCTTCTGCAAGAAATACCAGTCTTGGACTTCTCACCCCCTGCACGCATTTTGCAAAATGATACAAAATCAGTCTCAAGCTTTTGAAAAAAGAATACGTGTACCACTGTCTCTGTAAACAACTTAATTTTCAAGATGTCTTTAATGAACAAAGAGCTGTTTCTTATTGATTGGTTGTTTTGGTTTAGGTTTGGTTGTTTGGTTGGGGGGTTTTTTTTGCTTAATGGCTTAGATGTGAAAATAACTTAGAGAGGGAGCACATGAATAGCTAAAAGCTTGTTTCAACCATCTCCAATTATAGGGCTTGTCTAGATATTACAGTGCATTAGTCTGGTTGAATTAATACATAATCTGATGAAACAACAATTACTCTTCTTAACTCTTCCCTTTATTCTTCTGACAGTGAATGCTCCAACGGGAGAAGCACTACCTAATGATGTCCTGAAACTAATTTTACCTGGCAATCTCTTATCACTTTTATCATGCTTTAGAAAAAAAAGGTATCACAGAAGATGTGGATCAAAATAAAACCCACGGCGGAGTGCTTGCAATTATCCACAGTGCAAGACTCAGCTCAAGAAAACAATTACACGGGAGCAGGGATGTCAGTGGGACTTAAGTGAGCATGCAGAACACAACTATATCTTTGGGTTTTTCTCTGCGCAGAACCACAGCTTCTAAAGAACTTCCTCTTCCAGTGGTATCAACTGCTTTCCCTGGAGTCCAGGCTTCTGCATCTCAGGTCACTTTCATTAGGGTAATTATCTTTACAATAAACTGGCCTGGGGACCATAATTATCATATGAAGCCTCTTCCCCTAGAACTCCCATCTGTGTGCTGATTTCTGCTTTAAGGCCTATGTTTGCCACTTCCTCAGTGGTGGTAGCACAACTACTTGAAAGGTATCACTCCAAAACAGTTTGTTAAGTTTGCTGGAGTTAACAAATAGCTTTTATTTAAGGATGGGAAAGAATTTCAACTTGGCTCTTCTCATAAACCCACAAGCACATGTAGAGGGAGCAGCAAGCTGCAGCCACAAGTGAAGAAGCACACTTACTGCACTTCAGTTTGAGTCTCTTGAAGGCAGAAAGCCTAGAGAGGTAGGAAACTATGATACTTATACAGAAAAGAAGCAGCCAGTTCCCAGACCACAGAGCTTCCTGGAACTGCACAATCTGACCAGGAATCTCACTTGCTCTTTCTCACCTCCTTCAGAATTTGGGGAAACCAGATTTCCTTCAGACAGTGCGCCCACACCTGAGTCAACAGCGTCAGGTACAGCACTTGACCCATAACAATTCCTTCAAACAACAGTAGAACACCCCTGGTAAGACCTCAGAGAGAGGCTAAACTGCACAGACCAGTAGGGCAACCATCATCCAACAGGCAAAAAGGCAATTTTTCCACATTCTTATAATCCTGTTAAGCTCTCTGGAGATCCACCTTTTTGGCCATTACTTTCTTAATATTCTTTCTTAGGACTCTTTCCCCTTATCCATTATTTCTTTTTCTCCCTTTTTTATCAAGCAGTGCAAATTAACAGCATGCAAAAGCACCCAAATGTTTCAGAATCTAAATGCTTTTTATGTCAATACAGCATCAAGTGCTGTAATGAATTTGGTCTTTTTCCATGGAGGACGACACATTGAGAGGAGGTGTTGGAGGATCATCTTTGGAGTACTCTCCCCCACAGGGTGGTCTGCACAAAGTATTCCCAGCACCCTCAGCCTCTTCTGGGTCCTTGAGAAGTAAGATGCCCCACACACCACCTCACCTGGCTCACAAACCCTTTGGGCTTCATGTGTTCAAGCAGACCAGGAGGGAAATCAAACACTCAGAAGAACCCACAAAAGGGGAGCAGAGCACAGCCAGGTGGCAAATGCCAGGGTACTGATTAAGTATCAATGCCTCTTATGTTAGTATCACTCATTAAAAGATTATCACAGTGCTACCCTGCTATCAAATATGACCTTTATAAACAGCAATTTTTTTTCCTTTGCCAACATGCCCCGAGCCCTGGAAGCAGCATGTTAAGGATGCATTAGAGATTGGCACTAGCACCCATCCAGATCTCCACTGTTTGTACTACCAACACAAAGGGGAATTTTCAGCTAGGCTTGTGTTTTGCTTGCTTTGTTTATCCAACATGCTCTCAAGCACCTCCTGATGCTGTTGCCTAATAAAACCATTAAACTGGAAGGACAACTGGTAAATGCCAAATAAAAAGGGTAAGGGAGATTAAAAAAAGAAGTGGATGTGGCACATGGTGTACTGAGTGCAGTTATTTGGCATCTGCTGTCTAAAGTAAAATGACAAAGACATTGTCCCAAGCCGGCAAAATCTCCATGTCACAGCAGAAAGGAACGTACAAGATGTGCGTACCGACATCCCAACCCAGGACACTCTGGTAAGGAATAGGAAGCATCAGACTGCCCTGCCTATGGTAAGTAGAAGGGAGTGATGGGGAAGCCAGCTGGATACTGTTGATTTTCTGGGCTTATATGGCAACACTACATCTACAAAGGGCCACTGGCTCAAAGAGACATCTTTTTGAGAACCCCCTCATCTGAAAAGTGCCTGTTAATTCCAATGCAGCTTCTTCCACAGCAAAGCTTTACCCAGCCCAAGTAAAGAAGATATAAAGTGACCGTGACCTCTTGAAACTAAAATTCATCATTAGATCAAAACAGATCTTCTCAATTATGAGCTGGGTCAAATTAAAGGTGATGTGCTCGTCCATGTCAATTCTAACCAAAGCTGTGACAAGACATCCTGGTGCCTCTGGCCAAGCTGTCAGTTCAATGCTTGTTCTACCCAACCTTTGCAATAGCTTTAAGTGGATTTGGAGCTCACAGCAGCCCCGGGCCAGAGCTGTTACTCTCACTGCTGCATTCCTACCTTTCTTGCCCTAGACAGCTGTCTCAGGTAGGTGCAGACGGCAAGCGCATATTTGTCCTACCTTTCTACCAAGTCAATGCCTTCCCAAACCATCCTTGGCTGCAGTTATTTTCACTGAAAATCCTAGACCATAAGCAGTAGGTTGGGCAGCTGTAACAGGTGTAACTCATTTGACATACCAAAACTTTTCTACACACTGGCCTAGGCCAGGCATTTCTATCACTTACTTGAGTAAAAACAGACCTGGCAGCCTCAGCTGTAAAACAGCTCACAGGTTACCCAACAACAGCAGCAAGTTTCAGCAGAGATCCTCAAAATGTTAACATGCACCCAGTGAGACTGAAGGTAATCTCTTCTAATGAAATAAGTAACCTTCCTGACTTCCAGTCAAGGTGATTAATTCAAGATCACAAGCAACTGCAATAATTTTTTATCTTATGCTGAGTTTTTAAGCATGTCCTAGGAAAGATCAGAGTCTTCTCATGCAATAACAAACAGTGAAGCACAGGCAAAATGAAGTAACTTGTTTTGCCCTTGCACTTGTGGACAGCAATGGAGCAAATTCTGAGAATGAGACAGATTACAAAAAGCATAAGGAATTACTATAAAGGGGAAAGGTAAAGCATAGCTGAGAAGAGCTGGAGAGAATGAGTTTGGGTCTACAGAGAATGGTATTGAAGCAGGCTCCAGGGATGAGGACTTCCTGCCTTTCAGTCCTTATGGCTGTGGCATCCTCATCTTTTCCAGCACTCAGCTTTCCAGCCACTCTTCCCCACGCCTGGGGCATTGCCTGGGGCTGCTGTGAGTTGGGGCGGAGAGCGTGACAGGGCAGGGGTGGGAACCAAGCCTGTGCAGGTCTTTATGCCACTGGTATCAGGAATGCTGATGGGACATTGAAGGGGTCTTGGTTTTCAACACGCTTATGATATCACAGCTCAGCAGACGATAGGACCAAACCTCATGGGCTAAGACAGTTTAATATCTGGGTGATGTGGTTTAGGGGTTACAGTGATAGTGCTGGATTGACAGTTGGATTTGATGATCTTAAAGTCTCTTCCAACACTGATGATTCAGTGAGTTAGGAAAACAAAAGAAAACCAAACAAGTGATGCAAAAGGCCACAATGGCTCACACTACCAGCCACCTGATGCCTCACCAGTGCGGGAGCAGCAGGAGCTCGCAGCTGTGTTGCTGAGCAGACATAATGAGGAGTGGGCTATCCTCAGCAGGGTCAGCTGTCCTGGCTGTGTCCCCTTCCCAGCATTCTGTGTCCCCCAGCGTCCTCACTGGTGCTGGGGAGAGGAGCGGAAAAGGCCTTGGCACTGTGCATTCACTGCTCAGCTGTGGCTCAAACAGTGGCGTGTCACCCACACTGCTTTGGCCACAAATCCAAAACTCGGCACCATGCAAAGCTAACTTGATCCCATCCCAAACCAATCCACATGCTCTGTGCACTGGTGTTCTCATGAGACATCAGGCACAAGCAGAGTGCCAGCCTAGGGATGCCCTGGCAGGCCTGGTCACCTTCTGTTCCATAACTTGTCCTCACCTTCATGGGGAAGCTGGAAACAGAGCAGACACAAGAGCAGGGACTGCCTGGATCTGCCTGATGCTGGGGCAGCTGGGGATCAACACTTTCCCCTCCTTCTCCAGCAGACCCCCATGCTGGGAGCTGACCAAGCAGTCAGGCAGTTCGATGAGATGCAGATTTGCTGCCATGCTGGAATGTGCCTTTGCCCAGGAGGCAGGGAGCACAGGGAGGAAGAGGGGTTAGCTGCCAAAGCAGCAATCCAGTGCTCTGCATGGGAGCTCTGGCTCCCCGCGGGGGTTTGGGGAGGAAGGGCTAAGAACTAGGGCTCTGCCAGGCCATCACTTGCTCTCCTTTGTCACTCTGTCCTCACAAGCAGCAACTCATTTGCTTCCCCATCTGGGAACTGCTGCTGTGCCTTTTCTTGCAGAGTCCACTGACAATCCAGAGCTTGTCAGCCAGGCAACATCCAGGCTGTCCCACGGCTCTCTGGTGCCCAAAAACAGCAGCCTTTCCAGTCACCCTGGGACAGACCAGACCACATCTGATGCACGAAGACAACAGTGAGCACAAAACTCAGACAAACAGCCTGAAAAACACCACAGGTCCGCCAGCTCTGTGCCAGCCCAGGCTGCCAAGACCAGCAGCCCTCGCCCTGCCAGCGAGGAGGCACTGGGGCTGTCCCATGGCTCTTTGGCAGTCCACAGCAGCAGCCTCTCCCCGACCCAGAGCAGTCACAAACACCACACAGCCCGACGTGGCTCTCCCACAGCTCCATGGCAGACAAGAGGGACAACCACTGTCAGTCTGGGCCAATTCAACAACAACGGTGGGTGAGAAAGCCCCACAGAGAGCCTAAAAAGCACCACAGAACCAGGTATGTGGCACCCTCCTCACCCACCACAAAGTCATTTTGCTCGTTGGCACCGGGAGATCCCACATCCATTTCCCAGTCATGCCCTGTTTCTTTTCCCATCACCATCTTCTTTGGAAAAGACTGCTAGTTCTTGGGGCAGAGACCATCACTTTCTGTACAGAGCTAAGCCCTGTATGGCTCTTATCACAATAATAAAGTCTACAGTAGAAATAATAACACAGAGTTCTATCATCTCAAAACAAGAGTAAGAGAGTCAAATAAATTCTTAGAAATCTATTACCAGCTTGTAAGTATAAAAGTAATCTTCATGGAAGCTATCTTATAATCCCTTTACCATCAATACTATTTTAAATTTACAGCAGAGCCTGAGGCTTGAGAATGGAAAGTGTGCCAAGATGTAATAAGATTTGAGGAGGAAGAAAGCCCTATTTTTCCTACTACTACTACTACTACCAAAAAAAACCCAACCCAAAACTTTCTGCAATCCCAGGGAACACATCAAAAATATCAGAAATCTTTCAACATAAAGCTTCCCTGAAACTTCATCTGAGAATATGTTAGTACACGTAATTGGACTGAGGCCTGGAATCATTGCATCAGGTTGGCTGTACATTGGGTAATAAACCACAGAACAAATGACAAAGCAAAAGAGTCAAGGCTCTGAATCAGTTGTGAGACAGTCATGGAAACAGCAGAAAATATGGCTGGAAGGACTATGTCTAGTCCATCCTCCGCAAGGCATCTAACCTAAACTATTCATAACAGATACTTGTCGAATATTTGTCTAACCAAAGAATGAAATTCTGCTACACTCTGCAAGAAAAGGAGGGCAGCATAACCTACTGCTGTCTTCTTTAACCTTTCACCTGATATGGCAGAGGCTCCAACTCTGATGCAGGAATGTTTGATCTGGAGCAGTAGGTAGGGAAGTAAACCTGCTCTGACAAGAAAACAGATAAGTAGTTGGAACTGACAAACTTCTTGCCTAAAGGTATGAAATAAGCACCTAGGGCAGCAGCATAGCTGAGAATATATTCTAAAGCCCTCAAAACACAACAGAAGGGAATTAAAGATGTTAGAAAGCTACAGTCAGGCTAGACGATAGAGAAAGCATAGAAGAAATTTATTTTGCCCTAAAAACTTATCATTCATTTCAATAGCACCAGCTAAATTTTAAGAGTTTTTCCATGTTGCTGAAATGCTGCCTGCATAACTGATTTGATCCAGAGATCATTTAAGTTAATCAAGACCCTTTCTTCCAGCTTTTTAGGAATCTGGACTGTAAGGCAGACAAAACTACTCGAGTCTTTACAGCCTTATCCATTTCTTCTGCTTCAGGAAAATTATATGGACTTATAATTGTTAGGTTTGGGGGGTTTCTTCTCCGTTATTCATTAGTCTGTTCTCCACTGACATGTTTTAAAAGATATGTTTTTAAGGTTAAGAAAGAAGCTGCAATGGAGTTCCCACAGATCCTAATGAAAACTTCCACCTGATACGAAGGAAATCTTAAGAAAAGAATCTACTTGATTTTAGTGGGGTCTACCTCCTCTACTCCAGCTGTTTGTATTTTCAGATCTACAAAAAACAGTCGCTTAGTATCTCTTCTATCAAAAAATTCTCTATAACACTTAAAATAGTATTCTCTCTATATAATTCAAACCACCAAGGTGCTGATGAGACTATTAAACATTGGAATAAAAACCAGACATACTCATTGTATTTTGGTCCTATGAATCATTTCTGTTTGGTAACAGCTATTTCAATCAACTAAGTGGGGTGATCAGGAAGTGTGAGCAGGCTTAAATGCAGTCATTGCACCGGTGTGAAAAACACACTGATGTAAGCCCACTGTTACTTTTGGGCAAGTCAACTCTAAAAATCCTCTTTGGCTGTGCAACTGCACTTCACGTCTGCAGTGCAGATACACCTGGGATTCAGATCAGAAAGATGCAATTCCATTTAGGGAAACACAGACTGCCAATTCTGTAATAGCAGAAAGTCCTCTCATACGTTTGTATGCAAACATTTCCACAAAAACAGAACCAGGACCATTCTTCACTAATGGAAGACATTAGCTAGTTACCTAATTCATATGATTCAGTATTAACACAAACTGCTTCTTCTCAAAGATCTGACAGCTTGGTTAATGCAATTCCTGATGCTGTGCTGCTCCTTGCCTCACAACCACTGTATTTCTGCATTGTAGCACAAACACAATGTTCCATTTTTAGAAAGAGTTAGCCTGGGAGAAGGTTTGAGTCTAACACAAATTGAGGGCTCACACTGGCCTGTGACACAAGACTGGAATAGAGAGGTCTCTGACATTTCACCAGTAACACATCTTTGCACAAAGATTTAAGATACTACTGTCTCCTGGTTTGGAAAACATCATTTGTATTTCACATGAAGCAACTGAAACAAAAAATGAGATTTTTGCATCTAATCTTCTCTGAAAGAAGCAGCCATGCTGAATGAAGAAATAAATTGCAAACGTAGATTTCAGAAAAACAAGCTGGAAGTATTTTGCCTAAGTAGCCTGGCCAGTCACAAACACGTTGCGTGGAATAGCCAAGAATAGAATCATAATCTCACATGTCCAAGTCCTGAGCAGTTGCAATTAAATCTTCTTACCCTGATTTTAATAAGCTTGCAGACATGCAGGGAAGTGGATTCATGGAATGCAGGCATTCAAAACCTTTTGGAAATATAAAATGCTTTCATGGTACAGTCTCTGTATTATACAGAGGTTATGGGAACCATTTCAAAGATTCAGCTAACCACATCTGCCTCTTTCTCTGATTCCATCTCCTTTTTACAGTGGTAGACAGAAGGTAAACTTACAAATTGACATGGAATTCAGTGCCTGATCTGCCAATGAAACTGCCACAGTTTGCCATTTCATTCCACTCCACACTTTCTTAGAAACAGGGACTAAATACGAGATTAACATAAACCTCTTCCAACTCTCTAGGCTGTTAATTCATGGAAAGTTCAGATATCCTTTCAAAAGCAAGCAGGAAGGCCAAGAGAATCCTATTAAAAACCAACCCAACTTAATTCTCTTCCTAAATTGTAGCTTCTATTCAAGTATGTTCAGCAAAGAAAACACTTACTATCAAAATTGGGGATATGGCGTCACAATGACAAAAAAATTTAAGAAATCTTGGAAATAGGTATGGACACTATGGATTTTCTAAGTTTTGGAATCAGTTTTTAAGTTTACTTTGGGAATCACTGACTAGTGCTAAGCCTTACATTTTAAAAGCAATTCTTTACCTAGGGAAAAATGAATCCAGAAAATGATACAAGCTAAATGTAATCTCCAAAATTCCAGTACAATTTCTGTGTTTTTACAAACACCAACTATAGCTTAAGCTCCAAGTGAAAAAAGTGATAAAGCATCACTTTCTTGTGCTATAAATCAACTCAGCCAAACTGCCCCCGGTTGTTTTTTTTTAGCAGTTTCCTTTTATCTTGGCTAAAAGCTCCTGTTATTTGCCTAAGACAATTAGCTTTATTTGCAAATCCTTCAGCTTCAGATAATGGAACAATCAGTTCCTCTACTACAGCTGAGAAAATCTATTTGCTAAAAGCCTGCAACTATCGGAAGAACATTACCCACTTGAAGAGAGAACCACTTGCCATCAAGCCAAAACTAAAAGGAGCTACCACAGATCCCAAATTCTTTCCTAATAACTGGAATGAGAGCAGCAGATATGTGTCAGTCTGGTCCACCTATTAATAGTAATACTCAAAAGAGTTTATGCCATGCCCATGTAAATGCAGAATACCACAGAAACCACTCAGCACTCTTTGTCTTGGAACTGGTTTCCCTCTTGGCAGGTAAAGATGAGGGAATGGACTTGATTGTATCACCTGAAATAATTCTGCAGCATATATATACCTTCTAGGAGGCATAGTCAGGTGATATGAAAGTACAGTGATTTAACAATATTATTACTCGTCAATCTTTTTTTATTCAACACATCACAAAAAGCAAATAGTTTTATTACCATTGACAATAACATAAAGTAAATAGATTCAGCTGAAATTGAGATAAAATCAGAATGTCCTTTTCTAAAGCAATGCCCAGCCCACACATGCTAAACACTGTTATGACAATAACAGAACTGGCCCCTAGCTTGGCATTCCTGATCTAACAGTGGCTACAGCTATGTACTTCCATGGAGGTGATACAGAAATGACTTACCAAATGGTAACTGACATGGGTTTAGCTTAAGAGGATCAGACTGGAAACCAGGAAAACAAAAATTCTTTAAGAGAGCAGCCTAGAACTGCATTCAGCAGACAAAGCCACAGATGTCCTGCTCGTGCTGATGAGAGCCCCACTTTCAGTGGGAGAACGGACTGGATGGCCTAAGGTTCTACGACACAAAGTATTTGGAGATCCTTATTGTATCCTGTTATACACACACCCACACATACACAGATATCCAACTGGTTGTCTCTCTTTTACTGGTTCAAGTTTATATAAGAGCAGATTTTCTATACACACACTCTGGGGAGCTACTGCTCATCATAGCATCAGGATATCATTAAATTTCTATAATAAATCTTTCCCCATACAACTTAATATAAAGGAAATCTTCTGTCTCATCAAGCAAAATTTAAAATTAATTCTAATATCCATTAAAATGGATTCTAATATAATTTAAGAATTTAAAATGGGAATGCAGGTTATTCTGCTAATATCCCCACCTGACACTCAAAACCCAAGAAGAATCAACAGCTGCAATATGACAAAAAGCCTCACTGAGTGCACATATGCTTTGGCAAGTAAATAATTTATTGATGTCAGCAGAAAATGACAAATTGAGGACAAGCTGGGGAGGAAATAATATATATTTGAAAATATATAAACCATGTAAATTGCTTTATATTTATTAGCCTTGTAGGTAATGTGGTTACCATACTGCGTGTATTTCCTCATTCCAAAAACACTTCAGTGTTCTCTTGATCCATATGCTCTGAGCATGTCAGTAACTTTACCAAAACAAAGGAAAACTGCTCGGTACTTCCTAAACTCTTCAAGGACCGGAACTTTAACCTATCATGCTAATGTGCTAATGTGATAAAGTAAATTAATTTAGACTTTAAGATGATGTTTCCAAAATTAGACTATTCTGTATTTTATACACTTTGATCTTTGCATTGGATGAGAAATAAGACAGTTTGGTGAAAAAACAATTTTCAGCTTTCATAAAAAAAAAAAAAACAGGACCAGAGAATTGTTTGCTGTTTATCACTGTCAGCAAACTTTTCACATATAAAATAGTTTTCTAAAATAAAGCTTAAAACCATCTATTTTCTCAAGATTGATTGTTCCCTCTCCCAATTCCCAGAGTAAGGAATCCTATATCCCACTGTATTTGCCATAAATCATAGGCTCACTTAGTATAAAAATGGTTTTGGCTCACAGCAGTGTAAAACTTTCATTGGCTATCTCTCAATTTGAACCACAAATGCCTGCCTGGAAAAAGAATTTCAGTTTCTTCTAGTGTAAAATACTCTATGGCTTTAGATTCTGTGGAAAAATTGTCAGATTTTGGTTGGGGTTTTTGGGGGGATTTTATACCTGTAGAGTAGAAATAATCTTTATGTTCTGATTTGTACAATACTTAGCACAGTGTCAGCTAATTCACAGCTTGGGCTTTAAAACATTATAGCAATGCAAGAAACAAATAATAAACCATACATCATCACAGAAAATTCAATATATCCAGCACCTCACCTGGCTAGAGGTGAGATAGCTTCATACTGGAAGCCATGCAAGCATATTAGCAGAGCACTGTACTTTGTCTACCAAGTCCACAATCCCAACAGGGATCACCAGTTGGAGCACAGCACTGCACTAACCTGCCCATGCAGCTTCCAGTCTGCCACGGGTTCACATCCCACTAGCTCGGAGCCTGGAAGGTTGGGTCTGTCTGCAGAAAACTGTGTGGGAGCACTCACAGATTTCAGAGTAGCACAAGCAGCCATTGAGACACAGAAGCCACAGTTAAACATTTCTCATTCTGCCACCACAGGTCTTCACATTAGCAACTCAATCCAGATGCGCTTGTAAGCTACAGCTACTCCATCCTGCTTTGGTGTAGCAGACTAGCCAGTATTCCCCAGAAATTCCCTAGAAAATCTGCACCACTTTGGCACACTAAATAGGCTTTTAAGAAGTAAAACAAAAGAACTGAACTTTGCACAATTAAGATGCCAATTTTTCCAGAGCTTCAGATCACTGAAACTCAGAGAAACATAATAGGAGCAGGTAATACCTTTTTAAAGTGCCCCATGTATCAGTCTCAAATGGAAAACAAAGACAAATTCCAAGACAAAAGGCTACATTAAGTCATCTTACTGGATATGAGAGAAATAAAAGGCATCACAAATGCCTTTAGTTTCTTAACATCAAGTTTTAGGAATTCCAAGTTAGAGCTAATTCACACATTAGAAGAAAGCAAATCAAGAGTTACATATGGAAACAGACTACTACACTCACCAAACATTCATTCTGTCTTGTGACAGCACAATAAGCAGAATGAATGCATGAAAGAAACTACCAGATTTTTAGTCATAAAAATTCAGTGCCTTAAACATAATTGTGTGCTATTTAGTGGTATTATTGGATGCAAGTATAAGAAAAAAAACCAGATACGTGCATTTCTTGATTCAACTTCCCAAAAAACATTCAGTGGTACAAAGGATGACTGTACTCTCCCTTACTTGGGCAATATCCCCCTCACAGAGATCCAGTGCTGACAACAGACAAAAACTACAACTTAGGTGCGGGCACAAACCACCATCAGCTATTTAAATAAACAAATATATTAATACATGCATACAACAGTTGAGGGAGGGAGGAAGATTTCACTCACGTGGAAGGAGCTTGGTAGATAAATTCTGGAGCTCTGACACTTTCTACAACACAGGAAACTGTGGCATAATCACTATTTCCTTCAATGTTTCTTAGCTATTCCAAGATCACTGCTCACATGTCAATTCTAAATGCCATACATTAAATGCCTTGTAAATCACAGACCCGCCAGGCTGACATTTTTAACTGCAGGATTGAGTCAAATTAAGGTAGTTCAGTAGCAATGAGGATGAAGAAAGTGCCAATTCTGACGTGTTGCTCTTAAAGAAGTCCATGAGAATAGAGAACAGCGAGCAGTTAGCAAAGGGGCTCACTGCCTGTCAGAAATCGTAGGTAACATTCATTCCTTCCCTCCCAGTGTACAGGGACTTTCTGACTCCACCGTTCAAAGTCAGACAGAAAAAGCAGTAAAGTTCAAAGCAGCTTACCCCACCTAAAAGCACAGCACCGCATTCTAAACAGAAATGTCTTCAGAGGGCTAATCTGGCATGCAAATGTTGGGCACGACCCACTGTAGACAATATGTTTTATGGAAGCTTTAACCAAAACCATACCGTTTTCTACATTCCCACAATCTTGGATTGCTTAGGTCACTGGCACAAAATTGCAGCTTTCTTCAGTACAGTCAGCCCCATGGGTCAACTCGACTTCTTTGAAATATTATTAGCTATAGTTTCTGAAATTGTAACTGTCTTCTACAAAAATGCTTGTGAAGTTTTCTAGAATGAATCCAGGCTATTTTGTTTTCATTTTCTGTTGCTGGTTTTTCCATCATTTATGAAGTTTTTCCTTCTTAATTTTACTATGACATTAATGAGGCTGAAAAGAATTCTTATAATGCATGATACTACAAGCAGGACCTATACTCTCACCTTAAGTTTCATACACACACCTCCCACTTTCTAGTATTTTCTAGAAATCTCTACCCCTCTGATGACTGCAGCTAATCTTCAGAAACAGTGCCATAAGGCAGAAATGAAGTCCTAAAAGAACAAATTAGACTTCAGCCTGAGCCAGCTGCTTTCTCCTAGCATTATTCCCTTTATGACCATCTGTCCCACCTGCTAATGTATTTCTCCTCTCACCCAGCCTCTCCACTACAATGATTTGCCATTCTGCCTGACACAAATATCAATGGAAAGGAACCTGGACGAAATCCAACTTTGTGCCACTCACTATTGGGAGCTTTGGTAAGGCACCTGCTTGACTGCTGGTATAATTAAATCTGCCTTAAGTCTGCTTTAGTTTATGCCAAGTCCACCTGTGACCCAAACACTACCAGAGTTTGTTGTCACTCTGTCTTCCATCTGGACTGCCCCAATGAGTGAAAGACACAGTTCAGTTTGGTTACACAAGAGCCTCCTCTCTGTAATGCAATTTCTTGTTTGCAAATACACCAGCACACTCTGCTGAATGAATCTACTGAGATCTATCTATTTATTGCAGGAGAATTCACAAAGCAACCCTTGCACTCCAGACTTGTGATTTCTTGTGGTTTCAAAACTGGCTGCATGCCTGTTTTTGCCAACATTTTTCAAATCTGACCTTATGGCTGCAAAGTCATCCGGAATTTTCCTCCTTGGGTGGAACTGCCAGAGAGACATAACACAAAGAAATGAGGAAGAGAAGAACTGGGAAGGGCTGAGAATGAGGAAATAGAAATTAAATGGCATGTTGCTACACAGTGAAATTCTGTAGTCATGGACTCTCAAGAATTCTTCACTGTTTTCAATGAGACCAACATCAGAATAAACCTTATCAAAGAGTCCAACATATTTATTGCAGCATTAATTTTTCATATCTGTTTAAAATCTGACAACTGAAGTGGAAATAATCACTTCAGAATAATTTAGAAGACTGCACAGCAGTGGCACTGCCCAAAATAATCAGGAAGAACATGACACTTACAAAGTGTATTACCATATTTTCATCTCCTGTACTGCTGACAATAGTCAGAAGTAACAGGAAAGGAACTGCTGAAAAAACATGAGTTTTTCTGAGTACTACTTTTGTATTTCTACAAAATATAGATGAGGCTTTTTTAAAGACTGTAAATCAGGGAATAAGAGAGAAAAAGAATTACAGATGTGTTACATACAGAATAAAGGTAAAAGAAGTATAAACGGCAGGAAAAAAGGAAATTTGGAGAGATGTAGAATTCAAAGGAGCACATGCTGACCGGCTCTCCCCTTTCAACAGAAAACTGGCAGCTGACATCTGTATCCGTACAGTTTTTAAAATGAGCTCTTAGTTACTAGCACTGCATTCAGAAAGGAGGCAGAGGAAAAGAACGGTATCTTAAGTGGGCTCATTTCTAAGCATAAGATTAAAATAAAAAGAGAAGGATGCAATTTCATGTCAGTTCCTGGCAGCTGCTCAGCATTCCTTACCATCATAGCCCTGTTTGTTGTGGAGTGCTGATAATGTTCCAGAGCTGCAGTGCTTTGGAGTCCTTCTGCAATCCTTAGCTCTGCAACTTTGGGACCCAAGGGAAAAACCTTCTTCTGAAGACCATTCATACTTACCTTGAAAGATTCAGTCATCTGCTTTCCTGTTTCTCCCGAACATCCTCCACCTGTGCACTCATTCTGGCAGCCCTAGAAAAAATAAAACCAGAGAAAATCAAATTCAATGCACTTTGCAGACAAGTTGATACACATTCAGTTAATTCATTTAAGGGACAGATTGTATTGAATCATCAGACTTTGTCATCAGTAAATACATTAGCAAGAACTTTGTGGTAGGTTCTTAGCACAACTTTCCATCTCCTGGGTTCTCAGTTTTACTTCATTTGCATTATTTTGTGCAACTGCATTTCAGGGCTTTACATATGTAATGTGTATATATATATATACACACATATAACATCCTAGATTAGATTATCACTCTGAAGTGTACAAGGTTATGGACAACATCACAAGTCTTTCACTCAGAGCTGAATAAATAAATTGGGTTTTTACACAATTCCATCAGAGTCAAGTTTCTCTACGAAAGTATCTACCTACCACGTTTGCTTTTGCCTTTTCTCAGAGAAGGCTGAGGTGGCAGAATGGAAGAAAAAAGAAAGAATTGGTTTTGTTAAATCCTTCATTAAATAAAGACAGTAATAAGGAATGCTCACCTATATGAATAAATAATGAGAATATTTTGCATCATCTACAATGTTGAACTTCAGGCTTCTGCCAAGGAACTGGGAGGGGAAAGAAAAAACAAAAAAACCCCCCAAAAAACCAAGAATGCTTATTCCAGGCATCCTTCTGTTCAACAACAGAGGGGTAACAGACAGGTGCAAGCCATCTACCTAAAAACAAGATTCCCAGATCCCACAGCATCAGGTTAGCAGCTCTGTGGACCCTCCTGCACTGCCTGGACCTTCCCTGCCAGTAGCCACTAAATGCATGTTATACCCAACAGCATGGAACAAAGGAGACAAACGCAGCCCTGACAGGGTTCCTTGTTTCCCAGCAGCCTCTAAAAAGGAGCTGAAAAGGTGAAGTGGGTGCAGAGGCTTGAGGGAAGAAGGCACCAGGAGCAAGAGGTTGGGGTGATGGGCCATGAAAGAGGATTGCTGGGATGATGGCGTAAGGGACCACAGCCAGAAAGACGGGGAGAACTTGGGGGCTGCCTCTCACCCTGCCACCCCCCAGCCTTGCTGCATCTCGGGTGGGAACTCCCAGTTCAGGTGGGAAAGCCCCAGACCAAAGGTATAATCCCCTTAAGAAAAGATGCACCGAAAACCTTTCATGGTCAGCCTATAAGATCCCAGCTCTTCACCAGCGAGCAGCCGTCACCCCACAGGGAGGGCTGCGTGCAGGTGAATAGCAGTGTCAGGGACACAGCAGCCACTCCAGCCCTGCAGCAGCCAGCAAAGTGTGGGGCCAAGGCTGGGACCACGTGGATCACAGGCTGGGAAGCATGACACACATAAAGCAAATAACATGATTCTTCTCCCTTTTTACACATCTTGGGAATATGGTAAAACATACCAAAAAAAAAAAAAAAAAAGCAGTATTTTCAGTGGACCTTCCACAGATCTCAGCCTTGCTACCAACAAAAAGTAAAAGGCAAACTCCCAGCCACAGCAGATCTTACTTCCTCTCCCCTTCCCCCCGGGGATCCCCCCACATCCCTCCTGTCTTTTCTCAGCTTTAACCCTTCTGTTCCTCATTTTTTCTAACCCTCTACAGCAAGGCAGGCAATTGTGGCTACAGGACCCTCCCTATCCATTAAAGGTGAATGTACCAAGAGAGATCATAAATCTCTTTACAATATCCCAATATGCTTTATCCTTCATTAAAAGTGTGTTTTATTTGCCTTAAAGCTTAGGGTTTTCTACTCCAGAAAGAAAAGACTTTGGCAGAGTGTGCACAGGCATTCAGTGGCAGACCCAAGCAGGACTCAAGCGTTACCCAAAGCAAAGGACACTGTATAATAACAGGTCCTTGCTTTCCCTGTAATTTTTCAAATATTTCCAAATTCACTGGTAAAATCCTAGAAAGCCTTCATGACACCATCAGTTTACAGTAGTGAAGTTCCACAGATGAATCGAGCCAACTGATTTTTCTTTGCACTGCAATGAATTAGGATGGAGAGCGTGCTGGTTACCAGCTAACAGGGTAGGAACTACCAGCTCTGGAACAAGAATATCTCAAGGAGCTCCAGCTCCATTGCTGGCTTTTGTCTAATATCCAGTATGCCAAGTCGGATTTTCTAATAATTACTGGTGACAGCAAATACTGACAAGTACTCAACCATTATGCTTCAGTTTCTTCCTGTTGCTGCTTTATGAAGTTGCCCTAAAGCAAGAGTTGGCATCAACACAGAGGACTGAAGCTGGATACAGTTTAATATTCTCTTTCATAATCTTTTTCAAAGATACCAAGCTTGCATGTGAATTTCAAGTACAGACCACCTACAGGAACAGCCCCTGGGGGCTCCACCGCATTGCCCTTCAGTTCAAGATTAGCACTGAATTCAGTGAAGTCAATAGCCCAATTTTTGGGTATATGCCATGGGGCCAACCCTGTTCTCCATGAAGTCATTATTTTTTACAGATTTAACTCATATTTAAAGCAAGTAGCTAACTGCCTTTGTCAACCACACTGAGATTAAACTGAGTTAATCCCTTGGCACTAGAAAGAAATACCACAATTACTTTCTAATTAATGGAGTCATATTTTAATGGCTCCATGTCTTATAAATCTGAAACATGTTGCTAAATGCAATAGGGAAGATTGCTCCCTGGTTTAGTGCCAACATTGCCAAGGGAGATACAGCAAGCATAAATTTGCCCTTTGTGTTTAATAGCACGGTAGATTTAAAACTGCCTCCATCAAAACACTGATGTTATCCTAAAGATACATTTGAGCCACTGGGTCAACATCTTCTCAGAAGTCACTCAAGACTGTCTCAAGTTGTAATTGTTGTACAATTACACAAGCATGACATTATTTCCTATGTTGTGCTGTAGAGATACCAGTGTTTTCTCTGTGGTATATGTAACTGCTTTTTCTAAATGGGAAATAGAAGAGTATTTCACAGTTTTCCTTCAAAAATACTGAAAACACATTGATTTTAACATTACTGTAAAGCCTGTATGAGAACAAGGTGTAAAGTCTTATAACAGATTAAACTTGCTTTAAAAATGTGGTTTACATGTCCTTTTATCACTGTGAAACACTACTGAAATAAAGACCTGCTGAACAGTAATTCTGTTATTACTTTTATAGAAGACCTCAGTGCTATAATGACCATTATAAATCCTTTAGCATTGACACAAGTAACCACAACATGCTCAGCTGGATAACAGCACTCCCTCACATTAGCACTTAGTTCCAACCTAACTCTTACACAAGGCAGAGGTAAAGCCTTAGGTGGGTATTTGTGTATGTAACACTTACTGGCACTTTTGGCAAATTTTAGGCTTAACAGTTGTCACCTGCATTTTTGCTAGAGCTTTCCCAAACCTAGACATTCAACTCCTGCACTTGGTCCTCAGGCTGCCTTAGACATACGTATCTTCAACATCTTCTAGCATCATGATGCTGCAGTCAATGCTTTCCCTGCTGTCTTTGGCACACCTTCTCTACTTGTCTATGCAGTCAGGTCATTTATCCTTCTGCAACAAAAATAGGTCCATCTCCTCCCTAAAGTCCCCAGTCTTCCTAGATTGCATGAGTGTGCCTTAGCTTTTCCCGTGTCTTCACATTTGAGGGCTTTTAAGACACTCAGAAGAAGCATCAGCATCTTTGTTCTCGTTTGGGACTGTCTGTTCTATAAACGGCTTTTCCACCAGCTGCTTTGTCAAACTGCTGTGCTTGGGGTTTAGCTACTCTATCTCATTGGCTCATCTTCAGTTATGAAACAGGAACTGAAGATTATCAGAATCTTCATCACTGTGAACTTCAGCTGCAAACTGCATTTCTTTAATCTATAGTGTAAGAGATCATTTATTTAAAAAAAAAAAGTCACCAGTTCTCAAAAAAATTGTGCAGTTACCTCTATATGCCATGTACTTTGTCACTCTTTTTCAAAGAAAAGTGATTCTTTAATCTGTTCTCTGTTCACTTAATTTTCCCTGTTGTTTGAGAACTCTTCTCACCACTAGGGAGCAGAAAACTTTCCCTAGCAGAAGGCAAGAGTAAAGAAAGAAATTGAAAATGTTGGCTAGAGATCTCACACTTTCAGCTAGGAAATCCTATTGGATGCTTTTCAAAACAGCTCAAGTTCTGCAGCTTCACAAAATTCTTAGTCATATTTTTTCGTTTCACCAGTCATCTGTGTGAAGTCCCCCACAGACAGCTCCGATGTCTCCACTCTGAGGGAGAATGTCATCAACAGCACCAGTGCCCTGGTAGAGTACCGCCAGTGACAGGGAACACCTGGAAACCTAATTTCATGCCCATGAAAGAACTGCAGACAGTGCTTTTTCGGGCAAGCATTGGCTATTCACAGAGGACAAGAACCTAAAGAAACCAAGTAAGCCACAGATACACAGCAGTGATCGCACAGAGTTCCTTCTACCAGAGCAAACCCATCTCCCGCTATAAACACCATTATATCTTGTAACAGTCATCAGGCCCCAGAAAAGATGGATCAGGAATTTCCTCTCAGTCAGAAGTCATATGAAAGACAGTTTTCAACGAAGAAAGTCCTTTCTGAGACATTTCTCCAAGCTAAAAGAGTGTCTTACTGCTTGCTCCCCATGCCTGCTTCTGGCTACTAAGTGTCTAAAAAATATTTCATGCTCTAATTTGCACCGGAAGGATAATGAAATTAGAACATTTGCCAGATTGCAGGAATACAGTAGATCAATAAATCCAATACATGACTCATATTCTGGTACTGCCTACAGCCAAGCCAAATGAGGTGTGTGATGACAGGTACTTTGTCATTCACAGCCATATAAATGAGAGCTGCCTTTCTGCTCCAGGTAAAAAACAGAATCCAACGTGCAAAAATGCCATATATTCTCTGTATTGCTGCAGTCAGGCAAAAAAACTCCAATGACTTCAAAACAGCTTTTATCTGTCCCTAGGAAATATTAATACAGTTTTGCAGCCACACCACATAAAAGATGAATTTGCAGAAAAAAAAACAGTAATAATGTTCAGAGCTTAACAAAAAAACCAAACCAAAACCAAACCAAAATAAAAAAACCCACACACTGTCAGACAGAGAGAAATTGCTGAAGGGCCTAGTCATATAATACTATTTTTAATATCAACTAAAAAAAAATTTATTTAATGACATTTGTGAAAGACTTCCATAGTTTACGAAGCTCATTTATGGAAGCCAATAGCCAGGCATGTTTATCTCAGCTCTCATGGGAGTAGGTGCATGATACAAAATCTAATCCTGTTTTTATATTGCAGGTATGTGAACATGAACATACACAACACATGTCTGTGCTACCATGCAAGTGTCACCAAGTACAATTGCTGGGCTGGGCCATTTACACAATTTACAGTGCTGATTTCTGCACTTCCAATACATTTTTTTAAGACTGTTCCTCCTTACACAGATCTTCCCTGATGCCTTGTCAGCTTGGCATTATCACCTTACTGTAGCTGCTTGTTCAACCTTGGGCTGGCACTAATGTTGGTAAAACAGAGGCTGTGCAATGACAGCATACAACAAAGAAAAACACAAGGCAACTAGTGTAGCAGAAAGAGAAGGCTTCCACACTATTTAATAATAATTTTGCCTCACAGTGAAGGCGCTGGGGCTTAGAACATACAAGAGATTCTATGTTCAAGAAAGCTGCTTGCATAAAATAAAGTTGAATTGAAATAGATTGTAATTAAATTAGTCCAAAAAATTGTGCAGGCACTTATCCCTGACTCGAGCAGTTTATCAGCTTTAATTTAAAGCAGTTTAATTAGTTTGACTAAAACTGAAGTATGCTCCTCTTAAAACAAGCATCACTATTTTTATTACGCTTAAATAAAAGACAATTCAGATTATATGAGCACAACTTATTGGTTAGAAAAACCTTAAAACAGGAAGAAGTAGAAACATTTAGCTAGACCATTCAAGACTCATGTTTAGTAACACTTATAGCTATATCATAACTCTAAAAGCAGACAAAGTTGGTTTCACGAGAACAAATAAATGCAGAACAATGCTTGCAAAGTAAAGCCATTGCAAGCAGCACTCTGGTGAAAAACCTCTTGTAGAATTAATGTCAATTTTTTGACTCAGTGCTTAAATTAATATTTGAGTAAGTTCAGTAATGCCTGAACTGATACAGAGGAAAACTTGTCTCAGTTCACCTGAAAGATGGCAAGGCTAGGCAAGGTGAAGGAGAACTACTTCTGAAGTCATAAAAGAACATCTGCTTGAAAAGTTGAATTATCAAGAATCCTAAAGGAACAAAGAGATCAGCAGAAATATAAACCAAATTCATTTACTGAAACCTACTCTAAGGAGAACCTGACCAGGGGTCTATTCAGCTTCAGGCTGAAATTATTTTGTCACATATTTCAAAAAAATTTACAACATGAGGTGTTAATTACAACCATACAACATGGAGTCTAAAGTGTGATCCTTCTCAGCTGAAAAATACTGAACCCACCAGTCCCATCCAATAAAGGACATAAAGCAGCTGTAATCTTTGTATGGTGCTCCTTTATTCAATAGTCAGTTTGGTCTTAATACATTTCCTGCATATCCATACAATTCTCCTTCCATATGCATATCCATACAATTTCTTTGCAGAAATAGGCAAGTACTCTAAAGAAATACTCTTCACAAATGACCTCCAAGTGCAGTGTGCTTTAACCTCTATTTCTAAACCCACTGCTCACACTGTTCTTGATTGTTTTACTTCCTATGACACTCCTGTTGCTCTGTCACTCCCCAGTGCCGTTTCCCCTGTCTTCACAGTTTACTGGCTTTTCCCTTCTGATTTGGGAAAACAGCCTTGTACAATGAGGGGAAGAGGCAGATGAGCTAATGGAGTTCTTCCATCTCTAACTCCTATGAACAGTGCCTCTAAGTGACTCTTTTGTTGGTTTGTTTGTCCCTTCTAGCATTAATTAGGTTTTTAACAAGTGCATTGTTTGCTAGAATGGCATGAAGGAAAACATGTTAAAGCAACCAGCTGGATCTAGTTGACCTATAAATTCATCTGCTTGTTTCCTAACTAGATAAATGTCTCATGGCTGTATGATACAGTGATTGCTCAAACAAAATAAATGAAAATTCTGAAAGGCACCACAGCTTTATTGTGTCTAGGCCTGGTTCTTTGATATGAGGTCTTTTGTAAGAAACTGGCAACAAGAAAGGGTATAAATGCTATTACACGCTTTCCCCTAGCACTGTAACAGGGCTTTGCTCTTTTATCACAAGCTTGGGTTCGTTATGCTTTCTCTAACATTTCACTTTGCTCACGTAGTCTATAATGCCAGGTACTAAACTGGCATTTCAAGATTTTATAGTAAAATTAAGCACGATGCATTTTGAACTGTACTGTTATACCAGAAAAGATGAGCCTAAGCACAATAAAAACTAATTTGTTTACTTTCCTTGAAGATTCAGTTACACTGACTATATTTTTTATTCTGAAACAGCTGAATAGACCTGATTCAAAGATGCATAAAATATAGCTTGCAATTTATTTGTGAAATTGCCTGATGGTGGAAACTCCACACAAATCCTGCAGCTGATGACCAAGGCAATTGGCTTTATGCAATTACCAAATGAAAATACAAATAACATGAAAGCATAGAAAGCAGAAACAAATCAAATCACTGTCTGAAGAGTTACTCAGGGCTTAGAACTGGAAGCATACAATTTAGTGCAGGAGACTAAAGCTTCTGCACTTTGCAAATAAATTATTGTAGACTCCTGGGGGAAAAAAACCAACCAAACCACAGCAGAGACAGTGATGGATTCCAAAATGAGAACTGACATGCTCAAAGAAAAGAGCTAGCAGACAAAAACCTGTTTTTAAGGACACAGTCCTGTTTGCAAGCTCCCTCAAAACTACAGCAGCACCAGGAGAAGCACGAGGTCAGGCCTGAATCACTGGCTTGTATAAGGGGTCATTTGTAGCTATTCTGAGAGTGCTCAGACTGTGTCCCATTTAAGTCCATTTTGCACTGGAATAAAGGTTTACATAAGACACTGAGCAAAGATAAATGACACACTGAAAACAAAAGCTCTGTGGAGGAAAAAAACAAAACAGCTTTTGGAGGAAGGAGGAGTTACTTTTTTCACCATAAGTCCTGCGTACAGTCCCAGTAGCAATCCTAGAACTGTAACTTACACAGCAGGCTCTCGAATGCAAGTGTACATGTGGTTGCTGGTGTGTAAAGGGCTGACACAGGCTGGCTTGATACCACATCTAGCCCTGGTAACTTTGCATGGCCTATTTAATCATAACCCATTATCAAATGCCACTGCTGAAAAGCACAAGAAGCATGACCTTCTGCAGCGTGTTGGCTGTTAGTGCTATTATTCCCTGTTCCCTGTTCCCCAGGAGGCTGGTATGTCTGCGAAGTGTCCAACAGATGAAGCTGATAAAGCATGGCAGCAGCTATCTAACCTGGGGATCTGAATGGGCTCAAGTCTGCAGGTACGCTCTGCTCCACTAGTCAAGAGCTCCTTATAAATGTGCTCCTCTGCTGTGTCGGTCTTCTCAAATGGCTGAGCAAAGCCCCACTTCTTTGCTTGCAGGCAGAATCGTGCACACTCAGATGTGGGTTCTGCCTGGACATTCAGCCACAATGTTACAGAAGGACCCTAACTCAAGCTTTCAGGGCTCACAGTGATCTAGTAGGTCTTGTTAAGAGATGCATTAAAGTTATCCCATATCTCTTTAAACAGATGATGCAAGGCAAGGTAGGAAAAAACCAAACAAACAACAGAAGGACAGCAAGCTTTCCAGAAATACTGCAAATACTGTGTTCTCTTGGATTCTGATGGCGGGCTGGAACTGTTTGTTCCAGATAAAGAACCAAGACCTTCATTATTTATAAGCTTTAAAGGTTCTTCTCATTGTAAGACCTGGAAGCCTGGCTCTACAGTCACAAAACCTAGGTGAAAGAAGGCAGAAATATCCATCTCTTCTACAAACAGGAAACTGAGGCATGAGGCATGGATTATCACACTGGCACACTTCACCTTGCTTGGCAGCTGCTTCAGGGAATTCACTGGAGTGCCAGAAGAGGGTGTGCACAGCTCCCTAGAAACGAAAACATACCCATCAAATCCATTACAGTTCTTCCCAAGGAAGAAGAACAGGTGTAAATGACGGACTTACAGTGGGTTTGGCTGTTCACCACTCACAGCTATAACCTATTCAAGTTTCTTGCCTAACAACACACAGATGATGGCTGTAGAACACCTGCCTATACCAGCCCCAGTGGGTTTTAAGCCTGTCTTAACTGGCTTGAAGCAATGAGAGACCTCTCCAAAGCCTAGGTTATACCCCCTGTGACGTATGTTTTGCTGTGTGTTCAAACACTGCTCTGATTTGTTTCAGCTTGACACAGTTCACCAGAGGAGAAAGGAAACTGAAGCTTTCCTCTCAATCTAAAGGGCACTGGGAACAGAGCTAACCCAAAGGGAAAATCCTTGGGACCTGTTTGAGGACAGCATCTACAGTAATGTTCTTGTTCCAATAACAATGCATATTTGCATGATAGATATTCAGCTCCGAATATTCTAGGAACTTACTTGCTTTACATTCTTTATGAGTTGCAGAGGGTGTAACAGAAGGTAATAAGCATTATCCACCACACCAAGCAAATGTAAATAATCCCATGGAAGCTTACTAACAAGCCAGGAAAAGCAGGGCACAACTACAGTGTCACTGCAGTGTCACACATTACTCCCGTGAATGTGGTACAACAAGAAGGTAACAGCCAGAAGAAGCTGCTTTTCTTGATATCACCTGCTCAAAAGAGGTAAAACATTTCAAACTAATGACAGAACCAGGCATCCCACCTACTTAATATATATTCAGCTGTGTAACAACTCCAAGACAGGGAAAAATCAGGGATTATAACGCTCCAAAATTTTGGAGCTGCATTAAACTTATCCTACATGTCCTTTCTAAAGAACATGACCAAGTCCTTCATCTGAAATCCCCTATCATTTGTTGACAGTGCCCAGAGCAAACTGGATGCTGCCCAGGGGATTTGAGAGCAAAATATCACTCAGCACATTAAAAGTGGCCTTGGAAAAGTGTGGTCACAGATGAGGTTATTTGTAGAGGCGCCAGCATTAAGCACACATGAAGTATGCAAAGCAAAGAGAGGACCTTTGCCCAAATCATAGCATGGTAAAAGCTAGAACAAACATAAATCAGGAGTGATGCAGTCTCTATTAGAAAAATGACAGCTCTGAAATGGTAAGAAATGGCACTGGTAATGAAGATAATAAACTGGCCTATAACAAGTAATGCAGGCTTGTCCTCCTGCAATTCAACATCTGTATCAATGATCAAACAGCTCTGCTCAGCTCCACAAATCTAAACTGACATATGACTCATTTATAACATGAACGAAGGGCTTTGTGAGGCTTCAATCTACAGGAACATCAATGTTTTTGACATTTTGGAATGTATGAAACTAATCTTGAGCACCTTAAAACAGTTTAGAATTGCATCTGATTTGTCCACTGCTGAAATCCAGTTCACCTGGAAACGGCAGGACAGAACATTCATTTTATATGTATGCTCTAATAAATATTTTGCCCAATTAACATGACGAAAACATTGCCAGCTACAGCACAACACCTTAATAGAAAATCCAGAAGGAAACAACTGTAAATGCTAATTTTCAGCTCACTGAAAAACCAGAAAGGAACGCTGTTACTGAACTTCTATCTTCAGGTGTCAAGAAGAGAATCAAACTGTAAATGCCAAAAATGGTCTCTGAAAAAGCGTTGCAAGATAAAGGATAATATTAAAAATATTGAAAAACACAGATGATGTACTCATGATAGATAAACGCCTCAAATACATGAGCATGTGAATACAATTATGTTTTTCTCTGCATGCATGTACACATGCAGCTGTACAGCTGTGGCAAAACTGTGCCTGTGTAGCCACTACAAGTAGTAACACCCCATGCTAAATCTATTACTTCACGCTTATTCATTCTTTCTAGCTTTTACCCTCTATATTTCAGGCAATACTTTCTAGCAATTAGAAACGGGTTTGTCAAATTCTAAGCATGCATTGCCACCGGGCAGAATTCAGAAGGACTGTGATGTTGATAATTTGGTAATAAATCTTGATGTTCTGTTCTCAAAAAATAATTACGGTACTCTGAACTATAAATCTATAAAGATAGTTTATAACAAACAAATTATAAACTATAGAGCCTATTAAAAAAAATACTTACGCTTTTTCTTCATCCAGGATCAAAAACTTAGCCTCTCCACCAGTTTCCTCAAACTTTAAAATCAGGGAAATAAAATCTGCATTAGGTAAGAAACTTACTTAGCAACTAGCCTGCCAGCTATGTTGAGCATAACTTCATAGTAAATGTTAACAGTTGAAGTTTCTTTTCCATACTTCTTTGATTTAAAATTTCCTCTATTTTAATGGAGGTTGAGAAGCTCTACATCAAAAGAAATTGTATTGTTACTGCTGATTTCAGGTGGACTATCTATACTTGTTAATTAATTGCATGATGATATGCAATTGTATCATTTTATAAGAGCAGAATATGCAATTTTATGTGGTAACTTTTTAAGTTGTATTTCAGATGCAGCGATTTAAAGTTCACATTCCTGGAAATCAAAAATATCTGATTTTATTCAGTGCTTTATAGTTTTCCAGCTTAGCCTCTTCTGTTAAGCACATGAACTTCCTCAAGATAATAAAGAAAATAATACTACTATAGTGACATGTTAAAGAATACACCTTCTACAAAGAAATCTGCCTACAGTGGTGACTTTCAACACCACCTTTGCATGGATTTCTTTGTGCTGTTAAAAGCCAAGCAGTCAGGGCTCTGGACAAATATGTATTGGTCCACACCACTGGGTGTGTCAAATTAGTTTATACGCTTTTTCTCAGGACCACAGGAAAATCCAGGCTGGAAGGGACCTCAAGATGTCTTTAATTCAACCTGCTGCTCAAAGCAGGATGAGGTCTGAGCTCAGACCAGGTATGTAAGGCTTGATCCAGCTGGGTCTTGAGAGACCCCAAGGATGGAAACTGCACAGTCTCTCTCCATAACCCACTTCCCAACTGTCTTCATGGAGAGAATTTTTTCCTTATACCCCATCTGAACCTTTTTGTTTCAGTTTATGCCATTGTCTCTTGTCCTCCTGCCATACAGCACGGCTGAGCCTGGCCCCATCTCCATCATTTTCCTCTAGATTGTGGAAGGCTGCTATTACACCATCCCGGAGCCTTTTCCGGATGGGACACATGCTGTTCCTTCATACTCCCAGTGTCAAAGGTTTAAAAAACTTCATTCTCAGTAAAAGTAATGCAAATTCAAACATTTATTACAGAAGTGATGACCCTTAAGACAACAGTCTAAATGAAATTAAACAAGTGGACATGATTTGTGTGGCAGTGATGTCTCTGAATCCTAGTGGAAATTATTCCAATCAAAACTTTGTGGAATTAAATCCTATTTGTATACCAGGAAAAACAATTTTCTGTGCTTACTAGGAATGTTTTTATCAACATGGTGTGTGAAATGCTCTAATAGGCAAACTGAATTAGCAGTAGCTGCCCTTCATTAATGCTTCAGGTATACTCTAAAATAAAACTTGGAACACCCTGCAGACCTCAAGGGAAGAAGTAAATGAGTAACTCTGTTGGAATGGTATTATGACATTAGTTTGCAAAACCAGTAATAAACTATAGGCCAAGATGCACAAAAAAAACAGATGGGTGAAACTTCTTGATCATTTTAAAGATAGTTTCAACTATTCTGACGTTAATTTTTGGATCCTCTGATGTACACACCAAGGAGTGCTTTCTATAAGCAAAACACTGGATTTTCCTCTGCAACAGCATATGGTAATGCTTCCTATATTGCCCTTCTGCAACAGGTGCTCTGTTTTATGATGTAATAGTACCTGGACCTTTAATGTATAAAGCCATAAAATAATGAAGCTGTTTCCAAGGTAAATGGGGCCACCCATTCACTTCATCCTATGTTAGAATTGGAGGCATCAAGGTGCAAGCATGGAAGTGACTATTGAACATAACATATTAGGGTCATATACTACTTTGATTTATGCTCAACTAGCACCTAAAGTTAGACTTTTAAGATGAAGTTTAGGCATTTAATCTCTCCACTACAGCCATTGTTGCAGGTGGGTAGCCACAATTCATTATCAAAAGCCACAATCATTACTGAGTGCCTTGAACTCACAGAGCTGCTTGATGAGCTTATCCAGCAGCATGAAGAACATGATGTGTCACTGTGGCGACATGAACGTGCCAGTCCTCACATCTGTGGCCTAAGAAGGCTGATTGTGCAAATTTTACAGAGAGAATTTACCCCTTGGCTCTTACATTCTGACACTGAAGGTCCTACCCTCAAACCTACTGCTAATTTTCAGCATTACACATTCGGCTATGATTATTCATTTAAGAAAATGGCATAACACAGGGAAGCAATGAAAATATCTGCGCCAATTCTTTTCCATGCCCACATCACCTAATTTATTTTAAAATGCCTGAATAATGCAGAGCACTTGGGTGTTTACACAGTTAATGAACTGATTTACCTCCTTTCCTAACATTATCCTCCCAGGGATAAATTAATGACTAATGAAATCCATCTGAATTATTTTCATCTATCAAGGGTACAGCTTATGGACTATTTTAGCAAGATACAAGTCGTGTTAAAGCTACCTAATGACTTTGCAATCTTCTCTTTTACCTATGACTTTGCATAGTGCTCAATTTCCATGGGAAAAAAATCAGCATATCCCTGGATCACACACGAGTGCTAGGCCTGTCAGTACCAATCAGTGCATTAGGTGGACAAAGCAGAGACTGCAGAAACCAGAGGCGTAATTCATTTCTTATACATTACTTTAAAGAGGACAGAAAGGGAGGGTTGTGGTTGAGCTGGAAATAGATCAAGGAAAAATGGAGGGTTGTGACTAAACACAGGAAATGATGAAGGGAGAGATTAAGGGACAAGGAGGTGGAATAATGCTGTTGATTACTGAAACATTTAAAAATGTATCAGTTTTTACGTAAGTATGGTGATAATGAAATCATAATTTTCTGTACCTTTGATAAATGCTCTACAAACACACAATAACAGCCAGAGCCCTGGAGAGCTGACAGTCGGAACAGATGAGGCAAATAAAGGGTAAAGGGCTCGGGGCAGCGCTGACTCGCCCAAGGCCACATCATTTCCAAGTGGCAAGAGTGTCCTTTTAGTGCTGTAGCCATGGCTTCCTTCCATGTCTTCTTCAGTAAAAAGACAAAGCAAAGGTTGGTTTTGTGCAGGTGAGAAGAACGCAACGAGATGTCAGTGCTGCTCTGAGCAGACAGGTTGGTAGGTCTGTGGTTTCCCTGTTACTCAATTTTTTTTCGTAAGGCCATGCCAGCACATTCCTGACAGGTGCTGGAGGACACCCTGGAAACCAGAGCCCTGCCCTCTTTCCTTGACACACAACAGGTACATCAAAAGTGCTATAAAACACGACAGTCTGCCCCTTCCTTGAGATGCTCCATTCTGGCTCTGAGCATTGTGGCTGGGGGAGCTCTTGGGTATTTTCCCTGAGTAGTTTCAGACCAATTTTCTGCCACGGCTGGTCTGCCACTCTCCAGCTGCAGGGAGGGCAAATGGGGCTATGACAGCATCCCAAGGCTCCTCCAGAGGTTCATCCATCCTAGCCCTGCCACCATGAGTAGCAACAGCAGCACTGCCAGAGCCACCCAGGGGACAGCACTGCTGGATGTGAGGAACACTTGCCATCAGCAGCAGAGAGGAGCTGAGGAGACACCTGCCAGTCACGTATCTGTTGTGCCTATATTCCATCTGCTAAATTGACCCAAGGAAAGCAAGTAACTCAGCCGCGGTTTTCCGCAGCTGTTAACTTTGGCATCAGCCTGCAGCTGTGCAGTTCACAGCCAGCCACGGACCTTCCTCAAAACCCAAGCATTACTGCAGCTGTTCCACAGGGTGTAACGTGGCTGTGATGTTGCCTTGGTCTAACTGAAAAGCACCCGAGCTAACTCCATGCCCTTTGCCTTGACAAGGAAGACTTCTTTTTAATCCCCAGATCAGCCTCACTAAGCAAAAGAGCATAAACATGACATCTATAAAAGGAGAGTGCCCACAGATGCTCATCTGCCACACTAGTGTTTGCTACCGACAACTCCTCTTCCATTACTTAGTTATTTCTGAAATTACTCAAAACTTCTAAGCATACGTAACTGGAATTTACCCACAGTCTATTTTAGTACAAGGGCAGACATAAGAGCTTTAACAAACTCACAGGCATAAAAAAGCTTGATGTCTGCCAAGAGCCCATAGCTTCTGGTTTGTTGGTTTCTTGTTTATTTATTTTTTTTAATCATTGAGAGCCCCATAAACAAGAAATTCCCTCAGAGGAAATACTACACCTTCCCTTCCTCCTTCTCCATGCCCTCTCATTATTCCTTTTCCATAGAATTACTTCTTTTCCACACATGCTGTCTGCAATTAAAGAACAGGGAAAGAGGCAGAATCACACACATCCTGCCTCTGAACCTCAAACAACAAATCCGTCGGGGACAGAAATCCCTTTCGCAAAGGGCAAATAAATCGGGGCACTAAAATCTGTAAACACAAATCTGCGAGCTACCGATTTGCCAAGGAGAAGCCCCTCTGCTGCTCCGCATCCTCGGAAGGATGGACGAGTGAATTTCGGCAGGAAACCCGCTCTGCTTACCTTGATCATGCTGGCAGGCGGGAGGGATGTTCCTGCCGGGCGCTCGGAGGGATGGAGCCGGCGGATCGCCGAGCCCCGGGGGCGGATACAGCGGCGGCGGCGCTGCGCGGGATCGGGGCCGGCCGGAGCGCCCGCTGCTGCCGCCGGGGCTGGGGCTGCTGCTCCCACTGCCGCTGCTGGGGCCGCTGCTGCCGGGCTGGGATTGCATCAGCGGGCGAGGGCGGCGCGCACGGCGGGCGCTCGGGGAGCTCGGCGAGGGGCTGGGGGCCGCCCCGCCCCGCTGCTGCCGGCGGCACCGACACCTCCCCCCGCCCGCCGAAGCCTCGGGAAGCGCTGGCGCGGCCGAGCCCCCGCCCGCACCTTTCCCGCCCGCACCTTTCCCGCCCGCGTCACCCCGGCCCTAAAATGGCCCCGCATCGTGCGCGGCGCCGGACGAGCGGAGACAGTTCAGTGCTTGTGCTGTAATTTAAACTGAGGGCGACACGTTCTCCTCAGCCCTGTCTCCTTAGCAAGCACTAACCAACTCATCGTTTTCTGAGTCATTTCCTCCGTCTCGCGTCCGACTCGGCTGACACACCAACACCTCACAGTTATCCCTCCCATCGCCAGCTCTTCCCTGTTTCCCCCCCGCCACCCCTCCGGGCACGGCTGGTGCTTAGTGCCCCAATACAAGGGGGCCCACACGACCCATTTTAGCTGGAATGAGCGGAGCTGCCAGATGTTTCCCTGCTCACCCGTGCCCCCAGTCCACGCTGGAGGTCTGGTAGGTACCTGCACAGCTCTGCACACCACTGCTGGCCACCACTCCTGCCTTACCTCCGAGTTCTGGTACCTGGCAGGCAGCTGAACAGCATCCGAAGACAAAAGAATAAATACAGCAGCCTGTCCACTCTGTTGATTCTACCCGTGCTGCTGCCAGTGAAACTAATACAAAACAAGCCACAAATTTTCAAGAGAAAATGCCAGTGTCATGTTCACAAGTGATTACTTTCATCATAACTGATTTTACATTTAAGTGTTTTTTTCCTTTACTAATGTTTTTGTAAAGGTTTTCCTCTTCTGATCTCCTTTAGAGTTGTTGTAGGAAGCCGTTTCATCTCAGTGCAACTGTCAGGAGTGCCAAGTTCTGCTTTGCATGATGTACATGAATTATTCTCTGTTGTAGAGTGCCAGAGATTGGTCACATAAGTAGATTTTTGTTCCTGCTGCTCTTCAGCCAGGTGAAAAAGTACCATTTAATGGATTTACAAGCATTTTGGATTCCAAAGGAAAACGGGTAAGCCACACTACCCAAAACACAAGTTCATATGAGCAGTGATGTTTCAGCGGCTGTTTAGGAGAGGAGAAAGATGGAGCAAAAAACAGGAGGCAGAGAAGGCAGCAAAGAAGCTTCAGGCAGATAAAACTCATCATCAGGGCAGTACTACTCAGTGCTCATGAGAGCAACTCAATCCATTCACAACAAATTATCTTCAGGTTACAACCACAACATAGGAACAGCCAGGCTGGGTCAGGCCAAGGGTCCATTTAATTCACAGACAGTACACAATAATGCCTGCAGAAGAGTTTCAAGAAGAGAATAAGCACGTAGATGCACTTTGCTCCATATACTCTTTCCACTAAACACTCTTATACTCAAAGGGTTTGTACCACATCAACTTCCTGAAAGATGAATTCTCTAGGCTTAACATTTCCTCATGGATTTTTGTTCTATTAATTTGTTCCTTGAACTGACATAAAATTTGATATCTATCAGATCTTGTGCTCATCAGTTCCACAGTTTAGCTCTGTTCTGCGGAAAAACTCAATAATGCTTTATTTTGAATTTGCCACTTGAAAATTTCATATCATTCTCCATTTTTCTTATACTGTGAGACTGTAAGCACAAATGAAGAGCATTTCACCCCTGTATGTAATTTGTGATTTTACAGGCAATTGTCGAATCCTCTGTCAGCCATCTCCTTTCTCCAGATGAGTTCCAATCTTTTTTGTTTACTATAAAACAGCTCAATAACCTTGATCATCCTTGATTTAGGATACGGACATGAACTACACAACATTCTCAAAAAGTAGGTCACCATATTTACTTTTAATTTGCCTTTTTTCCCTCCTCTATTTCTTTTCATTATAGTTCTGTTTCCTATTTTGACTGTTCATGAGCACTAAAGTGAACCAATCTATTTATGAACTACTTAATTCTAAGATTTCTCTGCTAAAAGGCGACATTTCATTCATAACCCACCTGTTTATATAGATTGAGCTTTTTTTTTCTCTGTGCATAATTTTATACTCCCAGACATTATTATATGTTATTTTTACACCTGTATATTCAGTTTCACAAGGTCCTGCTGCAGATAGCCCTAGCTTGGCTGAATTGTTCTAACATCCTTACCCTGAAGGCTTTAAATCTCATCAGCAAACTTTGTCCTTTCTCTGTTTGCCTCAAATTCCCCTTCTCTCAATTACAGACTGTCTCTTCTGTTTCTTATCTCTTACCCAAGTAAAGAGAGCAACCATAAAAGCACTTTTCTTTCATATGAGCCTTTGCTAAGAGACTTTGTCAAATGCTTTGGAAATCCAATTAGATTGTATCCATTGGACCTCTACTTCCTTTGAAGAAGTTTATAGACAGACAGGTCAGGATTTCCTTTCAGAAAAAACATGCTGAGTCTGCCTCTGCCTCTCAATGGCATATTTATCCCTATATCTCTTTGCATTTCTTGTTGAAGATTGTACATTTTCTCCAGACTCACTTCAGTATCCTGAATCCCTCTACAAAAAAAAAGCTGTTTGAGTGCAATTTTACTGTTTTCAGAGCTCAGTTTACCAGTCTGAACAATCAGCCTTTTTTCCTAAGTTCTCTGCAACATCCTCCACCCACAGAGATGGATTTCAAGTTAACGTTAAACTGCTGCCAACTACTGAGGTACAGAGCAGAATCTGTGGCCTGGGCAAAACCAAGAAAGGGAAAGAAGAAATATCTGAACTACAGGGGATTTGTGGAAAGCCAAACCACTATTTATTATATATCTAGGATATGTAATAAAAAGATCTTTGTATTGATCTTTTGCTTTTATTCAGGGCCAAGCTGGCCCTGAACTTGCAAATAAAAGTCAGAAAAAGGAGACCAAAACTCAGAAAAGCTGCAGAACTGACTTTAAAAGTTGTGTCTTCCTGAAACAGCCCAAAACCTGAAGTTGCCATTAGTAAATGTGCCATACAGATGTATTTTTGCAGGGATAGCTTGCATTACCTCAGTCTAGTTACAGTTCTTTATGTAACACTCCAGAAGTTACAAGGCAAGGGACACTAGATCTTCACCTCTAATGATTCACTCAGCTGCATTGATCCATCAGTAAGAAATTACATTTTCTACTGTCTGAATATTTAATTTTCATAAAACATTATTCATTTCAACGTTGGTTTTTCCATTAACACCAAGAATTCTGTGAATGCTTGACAGCACCGTTAAACTTTAGAAGTTTTAATGAGTAAATTTTTCACACATATGAGAGAATAGGGTAATTTATATGCTCCGAGTCCAAAGTGTTTCCACAAGTTCTAGGGCTTCATGAGGTGAAGAATTTGAGTCACACACATTTTCCAAACCAAACCTGAATAAACTCACCTTTAAGCCACTGAAATATGAGGAATTACTGTTGTGGAAATGAAAAGGCTGTATGATATAAAGCCAAATGGGAAGTGTTGAAAGATGAAGCTTGTAGTTTTATAATTCTGTAAGAATAAAGAGCAGAAATCCTTTATGATACACTTTCCAAGGTTTCCTCTACAACCCTGGTTGTATCCTCTGATGAGGATAGGGAGAAGGTGGGTAGAAACCAGGTTTTCCATGTAAGAGAAAGCTAGGATTCTAAGATTCTCTTCTTTCTTCTGAAATGGCTTAAAAACTTCCAGTAGAAGAATGTGGAGAAACCAAATTTGATTCAATCGAAAGGTATCATGTAGACAAAGTCTGTGCTTCAGTTTGATCCTAATCTTTCAAAGCTCTTTGTAATATAAGCCCTTTTGAAATATGTTCCAAAGCTATTTAAAAAAATAATTGTATCTCTTCCAGAAATACCAGAATGTTAAGTTTTGATCTTTGTGAAATACTTTATATCTTTGTTAGCTTTTTTACTAAAGCTTAATCTTGCATAGTTTCTACGACTGCATGTAAGTGCATTGGCACAAATATTTAAAATAAGGAAACATTAACTTTCATCTACAATATTTTTCAGGGAAAATCTGTATCAGATTTCAGCCACAAAACTAAAACTCATTAGAACGATTAAGAAGGTAATTGCAGGATGTGATTTCCATATAGCTGCCTTGCAGAACTGGAAACATAGTTGTGGAAATCTTTTAAAGTGAGAGAAAGACAAACCTCTGGTTAAGAATCAGGCTGGTACTGTAGAAATTTCCTAACAGAAAAGAAAAAGTATTGTGTAATTATTATACATATATATAAAGTATTATGTAATTATACACGTATGTGTTCAGATATGTACAAAGTGTTAGGGTGGGATGTTTTTTAAATTGTTTTTGTTTTGTGGAAGGAGAGGTCCTTTAAAGACTGGTCATTTGGGACTACAGCAATGATGGGAGAAGCTGATGGTTGCAATTACTAGTCTTCCTTTTGGAAAAGGAGAAGAAAGTTAGTATTGTTTGCAGAAACAGAAAGAGGAAAGTACCATGGCCTGTCTCCTTGTGGAAGGGCTCGAGTGGGATACAAGGTTTCAGGGGATGTGATTTTCAGATCAGCAAGATCTTTTTGTGACAGCATCATCTCCCAGTGCTCATTTCCTCACTTCCATCCTCTCGCTGTTTTTCCTTGGCCATGCCAGCCCCACTGTGTGCGGGCTCTGCTGGAAGACCTATTAGCAGAGTGATCTGGGTGTAAAAAGCCCAGGAAAAGCCCGGGAGTAGGAAGCGACTGCCGGAGATGCTGAAGGATGGAAAGTGCCTCAGCTGGCGCCCTCACAAAGGACACGGGCTGCACGATTACCCTCACAGAAAGAAACATTAAAAACCGAGGGTCAGGAGAGGAGATTAAAGAGAAAGCAGCCACACAACATCTGACAACCAGGGAAATGCTGAGAAAAAGGCTGAAAGGAAAAGGTCTGCATGTGTGAGGGTAATTGGAACCAAATAAACACATCTCCCCCCTTTCATTCCCACCCTCTGAGGGAAACGGCATTTTACGCATTCCTCCTAAACAAGCACTTTGTGAATGTGTCACTTATTTCTGCCCGGAGAGGCAAGAAAAACATCACGCTCCGGGAATTAACCAAGAACAGAGTTTGTTTTCAACATTTCTTTTAGCCTTCTGTTTTCCAGCGAGTCACCTCACCTCTGCCTCCTCAAGGGCTCTTCCAGAAGGTCCTGGGTGGCTGCACCTGCCTCACCCCAGTGCTGCTGGCCCCCAGCCCTGTTGGAATGGGACAGGCTTCCATCAGGTCACATCTTCATCAGAGCAAAGCCTTTAAAAGGCTTTTAAAGGAGTTTAGGTGCTCCAGAGCTAGGAGTGGAGGAGGCATAGGGTGGGCAGTAGGGGCCAAACCCACTCCAGCTGGCTCTCTTTGAGGCTTTAGCACCTGGGTCATGTGAATCCTGAGCTGTCATCAAAATCAACCTCCTCATTCACGTTTTAAAGGGAGCACCAAGATTCATTGCTAGCCCATTTTCCCCATCCAATGCTACTCCCAAAGTTGCTTCTTTGTCCTGCGCTCAGCCTTGCTTAAAAACTGGTAGAAAAGTGAGAGAGGGGAAACACTTGACGTTTTGTGCAGTTGAGGGGTTTTTTTTGAGGGTGGAAGAAGCAAGTGGAGGATAATTCTCCACACAAGTTCATAGAATGATAGAACTATTTAGGTGGGAAAAGACATTTAAGATCGTTGAGTCCAATCATTACCCAATACTTCCAAGCCTAGCACTAAACCATGTCCCTGAGTGCCACATCCACACTTGTTTTAAATATCTCCAGGGATGGCAACTCCACCACCTCCCCTGGCAGGCTGTTCCAGTGTCTAATCACTCTTTCTGTGAAGAAATTCTGCCTAATGTTGAACCTAAACCTACTTGTTATAGCTTGAGGCCATTTCCTCTTATCCTGTTGCTGGTTGCCTGGGAGCAGAGCGTGACCCCCATCTGGCTACATCCTCCTGGTCAGGGAGTTGTGGAGAGTGATAAGGTCTCCCCTGAGCCTCCTTTTCTCCAGGCTTAATATTCCCAGGTCCCTCAGCTGCTCCTCATAGGACTTGCGCTCCAAACCCTTCACCAGCTTTGTTACCCTTCTTTGGATCACAAAGTTTGACAGTTAATGATAAAAGCCACTCAGCTGGAGCATCTGGAAGATTCCCTGCAGAACTGCCTGGTTTCATTACAAAAACAAAATCAATATTTAAAGACTGACCTAATGGGTGTGTGGGATTGGTGGAGTAAAACATCTGGATCCAAAAAAGCCTTTTATTTCAAAGCAGTAGAATTAAATTATAGAAATCAATGTGAAATCTTGATTTCTCTGATGTTACTGGAAGAGGTTTGGAGTGCCTGGAGAAAAGGAGGCAGCCAGGCAGCTGGGCTGTGCCAAAGTGGAAAGCGTGCTTTCCCAACTTCCCAAGTACAACTCGGCTGCTTCAAATCCTGCCAGCCCAGAGAGGGGCTGACGTGCAACATTTCGGCTCTGACAGTGCTCTATAAAAAGCTCAACATCCTCTTTGTGCTCTAAAGCCACACTGCGGTTCCCCAGTCTAAATTAAATCAAGCCTAAAAAGACTTCAGAAAGAAGTGCACAAAAAAACCAGTCAGGAAATTTCAAGCTGTTTTCCAGGTCCCGCATACCAGTAGGACTCAGAGCTGTTAGCGTGCGCTGGGACTGATTGAAAAGAAGACGATAAAAGATACGTTTTGCCCTTGAGCACATGAGACATCATCACTTGACCTCCTGCCCAGGTTTTGCAGGGACATGGGCTCCATGCTGGTGCTCCCAGGGAGCCGGTGACCCCCTAAGCCCCCGGGCCCCTCCCGCCATCCCTGACCCCAGGGCCCGTGAATTTCGCTTCCTCGTGGCTCCTCCTGGTGGCCGCGGGGGGACCCCTGACTGAGGGACCACCATGTCCTGTGATGCTCAGCTAGGAATCCAATGCTTCTGTGAGCAATAAGATACCCCAAACTTACATAGTGGAGATCCACCACATTCCCCGGAAAAGCAGTACTCAGTGGAAAATGGTGTCTGCTAGAAAGCATACAGCAGCACAGATGCTTTTTAGCAAGCACATTTCTGGGCATGCACTATCTCAGCAAGTAAACTGTTAATTAAACTACCATTAATGACTGGTAACCAACACATAAATGCATTACTATAAATAGATATTACTCTGTATCTCAGGTTATTAGTCATAGTACTTAGTCTGAGATAATGAATTCCACACGAAATTACCCCACAGTAGCCATGTCATTTTTCTGTAAATTGTTGTTTTTGAGGAGGATGCTTTAGCATATAATTGTGGTGAAATTAGGCTTGGCAAGGGGTTACAGCAGCTGCAGAATCTCTTTGTTGGGCTGAGCATGAGACTCAAGTCTTCTAAGAGGTGCTTTCATGTGCCAAGATCAATACTAGAGGGGCAGAGCTTAGAACAAATGGGCCACAAAGGCCAAGTTCTGCTGGTAAATCAGTCTGGTAATGACATGCCAGTGATGTCACAGCTGGTACTGGCAGTCTGAAGGGTAGAACAGCCAAAACGAGCCAGGATGTGGCAGCCAGAGAAGCAGAGATGGGAGTCCAAGGGCTAGCAGTGACCTCTGAAGAGACAGCTGGGAAACAGATGTTTGGTTTAGGGATATGGACTCTACTCTCCAGCCTGACTGATAATCAATGATCCAGAAAGGCAACAAGGAGATGAATCTTGAAATCTGGTGAGTAAATAATTTAAAGTAATCCCATAAAACCTTGATTTTGACATCTGCCACAGGGACAAGATTCCTTTCTTCACACTGCTTTTGACAGACTCTAAACTGCATATGGTACCACATTGTGAGCAGTAACAAAGCCAAAGTATTCCTCGTTAATGAATGGCAACTAGTCACTGAAAGTAACTGGCCATGAGCTACATACAGATTATAATTATACCCCTCATAGTTTAACAAATGGAACCAGACATTGCTGTAGGGTTTTTTTCCTTTTAAATTAGGAAGTGCCAGTTCTTTGGAATCCTTACTATGCAAGCAACTTTGGTCAAAGTTAGTCGAGAGGCTGGAACTTCGGTCAAATTAAGTTTTTAGGGTACTAACCGGTACATAGCACCAACACAACACCTCAACAACCAGCTAAAAGCTTTGCTTTGCTGCTCTACTGGCTCTGTGAAAATCCTTAACAATGGGCCACAAGCTTGCAGAGCACAACGGAAAGGTAAACCTGCTTATCAGGCCACTCTCTAGGATACAGGGAATGCATGGTCATATCCTTGAACTAGACTAAAAGCCTGCTCCAAGATCTAGGCACATGCTCTTTTTCTCCTGAAGTTTCAGTTATTTCCTCGGAAAAAAAAAGGAAGTAGTTTCCCAAGTAACTGAAATTTCATGTTTTGTTGTGCTGTGTTTGAAACTGGAACTTGAAAAACTAGGGGGATGCTTATGTAAAAGGTTTGTTCTAAAAATGGGAGGAAACGTTTCCATTTAAGATTAATCCAAGCCCCTATTTACTATAAAAGTCGCAACAGTGTAAGACAGCCAAGCAGTAATGGCTCGTACACCTGACCCTCTGGAAAGGAAGACCTGCCAACAGGCTTTCTAAAAATGTGCACATAAATACACAAAGACAAATTATAGAAAAAAGTACCCATTTATTCAAGGTATGACAAGGATATTTACAGTATTCATTTGCTCAGAATAAGATCCATCCTTACGAGTTTTAAAGCAGCAATTATAAATTACATTTAAAAGGGGAAACATTCCAAGCATGTTTCTGTTAGAGATATTTTTACAAGGACAGAAACACTTTAAGGCTAAGTTGTTTTGACCTTTGCTGCCACCCACATTTAGCTTGGCAAAACTGTCTCAAAGACAACGTTACCTTGAGGGATAGACTATGCTAAATTCAACATACAATTCTGTTCCCTCAGATGCTTTTCACAACAGTTCACATGACAAAAAAAAGACTTTTGATTTAAAACAATGAATTAAATATAAATGAGACGACCTGCCTATACCCCAACTTCTCAGAGGCAAAAGATCATCCATAGCAACGCATTAACCACCTCCAAAAGACATCATCAGCTTTCTTGTTGATGAAGGTACTTCAGCTTACCAAGCAAGTTGCTGCAGCCAGACATCCACAGTCATGTGGTGCAATCCACCTTCCCATCACATTATTTCTCAAGAGAGAAGAACAAAAACCCTCAGGTAGCTGATTTCTAAGGTAAATGATGAACACTGTCTGCTTTAGACAGCACTTGGTTCCCACAGCACAGACTAGTGCCCTACCACAGCAAACAGGATGAGTTGGCTAAGCTGCTGTAGTGTTATTCTCTAATCACTATAACACACAACAGAGTTATAGAAGCAGTTAAAATTGGGTTATCTAAAATGGTTTATCTCTTGAGGTAGAGCCCACAAGTCATATTTACTCCTGTCTGTAAATTGTAATGCACATGCCATCAAGCAAATACAGCCATTTTTGGTCATTTATATAATAAACCCACTTATTTTTGAGATGTTATTAATTGTAAAATAACAGCTTTTTTTTTTCTAAATCATTTTTGCACCTGTTTTAGAAGGAAGCAAATTAAGTATTGATAATAGTAGATTGTGGCTATTTATACAGTTGCAATGAAAAAAAACCTCGTGTTTTATACAAATAAACTTCAGAGCAACTTTCAAAAGAGTTGGTATATAAGGATTCTTTTAACTTAAAACCTACTTTGGAAAATTCCAATTTTAACTGCCTAGTAAAGAAAAAAACCCCGAAAAACAAAAAGCCCCCTATCATTAGACCTTTAGGCTAGATAGCTGCTTTTAATACTACATTGGGTAATTGGTTCAGGATTACATGAAAGGGAAAAGAAAGTGAAATACAACAGAAACCACCCCCTGCCTGCACAAACACAATTCACTGAATGAGCCCGGTTTGTTAGGTGAGGACACTGTAACTAACACTATTGAAAGTGCACAACGTTTAACATTCCAACAGAAGCAGAACCGTGACCCGTGCTATAAGATGGGACATTTATTCCAGGTTAGCCAAGAATCCTCTGTAACAACAAAGCTGTTGCTGTAACCAAGAGAAGTTGTTTGAAGATAACCAGATAACCCAGTAACAAGTTACAAACACATGGAGATTGGCACTTGATCTTTAGTCAGCCCCAGTCACTCAATTTTCTCCCCAGAGACTCATGTACACAGAACTTTAAGTTTCCATTTTATTACCGTAAAAAATAAAAGTTAATTTGTAGTTCCAGAGTGAACAAAGAAAGCTTAGTTTGAAACTGTTTAAAAACAAAGCTCCAAATTCTGTTAAGTTACATTTCACAGGGTTCACATCAGCACCTCAACCTAATGCATTTTTTTGTGAACTAAGCATATTTCACAAAGTTTTTATGTTAGTGATGAGGGGTTACATTCTCATCTGGATGCACATGTAACATGGCTCAAGGAGAACAACCTGGAAGGACTGCAAGTCAGCTTCCAGAATTCCCCACTGAGCTCTACATGTTCAGAACCAACATTTAAGACCAAAGTTATTAAAGATTGACCTTTTGCATATTCTGAAACGGAAGGCAAATACAATCAACTAACATTTGGCTTTGAAACATTAAGATAACAATGCTGTATTTCAGCCACATATTTACAAAAATGTTTACAACAGAACTGTGTAGGGTTTCCTTTTTATTGTCGTAATACACTTATAGATGAATAGTCATCTTAACCTTCATGCAAAGATGCATCTCTTGTTACACAAGAAATTTCCTGTTTGATTTTTTGCACTCTGAGGATAGCAAGCAGAGGGTTGGGTAAATTTGGGTCACCCTTAAAAATGTAGGCCTGTTCGCTCTACGGCACCTTCAAACTAAGGAGGTAAAGGACAGGCACCATTAATTCCACAAGGGTTCATTGCTTCTGGCATGTTTTCCAAACCAACAAAAATAGTCTTGAACAGTTGTAACATGGGTTATTCCATGACTTTCCTCTCTTCGGTTTACTTCCTGAACTCTGGAGTTACTTTCTTAGAAGCATACTTGCTGAGCTTCTTTTCTAATGCATATTGTTGACTATACATTTTAAATTAAACTGTTATGTAAAGAATGTAACAAGCTTTTTCCTTTGTACACAACTTAATCTTTGTGCTGAGTATTCTTCAAAGGGATTTTATAAATAATACAGTAAAAGATCAGTCTTCCACCCTCTTGTCATTATACCATGTTGTTGCTTTCTCCAACTTTATCTACAAGCTGTGGAAAAGGAGACAAAAAGGTTTTAAGCTGACGACATTTATGTACAGTGAAGCTGCTCTCAAATACTGCTTGCTACTTGCGCAGTTAGTATGCGACTGGAAATGAGAGTCAAGTAGTACTCACCGCAGTCTCATGGTTTAGGTTTGTGAAAACCAAAATTCTTACAATTGCAATTGTGTTTCTGCATGACATGTTTTTCTCATATAGACATTAACAGTGCAACATGAAGATGCAACAGAATGAGAAAGGAAATAGAAGAATGCAGATAACACTGCCAGCTTAATGGTTAAAACAAAACAATACAATCTCAGCCACACATGCATTAGTAGACCAAGGAAGATATTTCAACTGACCATTACTGTGGATTCTCTTCTGAGCCTACGTAGGCTTTGAATAAAACATTAACAATTATCTTTTAAAAACAAGATTTAACCCCATTATGATCAAATTAAATATGATTAAGATCAATTGACAAATGAAACATTCAATTGATCACGAATTATGAGCCACAACTTGGCCTAACTGTGAGATTGGAACAGATGATCTGGAACACTCATTTTTAAAAAACAGCCTGTATGCATCTAAGTTATTCCCACTAATAATTTTTAGTAGTAGCTATAAAACTGTTGCTTTCAAAAGTAGTATTACAAATGCTTGTGCTAAAAATACATACCAAAATTAGCACAGTGAAAGTAGTTGACTGAAACACCCTAGATTAGCATCTTTCTGGTACCTGTTAATTGTCTTCAAATCCCTGGCCATTTGTTTAAAAAAATGGAAAACTCCATTTGAAAAAATACTAATCTTAGTAATAAAAAGATGTAGCCTGGTGCAGTGGACCTTAATAAATGTCTGATGAATGACTATGCATCATGAGAGTTTCTGGGTTCACCATACAAGCTGCAACTTAACACTGAACTCCACTGTTTCCTTTTACAGCCACTTTTCATAAGTTCACCCAAATACTGCACCACGAATGGTGTTCTCCTCACTGTACAGACAGGAGAAGAGGCCCAGGGCAGTGGCAGGATTCACCTATCTGGTCACCCAGGGCCAACATGAAGAAGGAAGAAACCCAGCATTCTCAGTCACAATGCAGGGCTCTTCCCACTTCACTACTCATGAGCAGGGGCAGCTTCTGCAAACGTGTCCTTTTGTTCCTTTTACACCTATAAGTCTCTCCCCGGGAATGAATGTGATGTGTATGGTGCAAGAACTGTACAGGAATGCACTTGAAGTCATTGCTCCAAAGTTATATTTGCTTTATTTTTGATGCATTTCTACTAGCGCTAATCAGTGGAATAAAAACCAGAACAAGCTTCAATTGTTGCATGAAGTACCAAACTTACCGAGCTTATACCAGGTAAATTCAAGAGATATCCAAGAACTGGAACTCTTCTAATAAAGCCAACCACCACAGGAAAGAACCCCCTTTAGGTAAGATATCAGAAGATTGTATTAGTTTTTATAATTAAGTTTTTCTTATATTGCTATAACATGAAAAAAATAGCAGGTAATTTTTAAACCAAGATTACATAAAATCTTGCAACTTGTTAGCAGCACACTTCTTTACCAAATACATCAACACACATTCATCAGAGAAAGGAGAGAACCCGGAAAGAAATGGTGTATTTTTAAATGGATTTCATTTTCTTTGTAGCTGGCAACTCTCAGCTCATCAAAAAATAACTCAAGTGAGAATATCCAACTTAGCAAAACTGATTTCTCAAAATTAGCATACGTATTTTGAGATAATTCCTCTTTATATTATAGAAAATACATTCAAGACCCAATGTAGAAACAAGTGAAGTTAGTTCTGAGTAATTAAAACCATGTATGGTACTCTTTACATTAACTAAAGAAAATGAAGCATGACAGAGTTGTGTATTCAATTATTCCCCAAATTTAAGTCAGCGGTTTGAATCATGACCCTGGAGATGTTGCCTGGCATAGCTGCTATGGTGTAGCCCTTGCACTGCCCACTTAATCTCTGCAGCAGAAAAACAAATTTTCTGTGGCAGTATCTCAGCTGCTTGCAGCCAGCTGGTGGCATTCCCAGCGATCTCGTGTGGAGCATTCCCTGCGTGGAATAAGGATTAACGTGCAATGAGGCCTCAGCCACGGTGAAACAGTGAAGTTTCACAAGTCATCATCCTCTTCACTACACTGCTAAGAACTATTTGCTGGGTAATATCCATACCAATAAGGGGGTTTTTGGAGATTTTTTTTTTTTAAAGACCAGATCATTTCAGCAGCAGTAAATTGTGATGCAGGGCACACAAACCACTTGTAACAGATTAAAACAACTGCTGTATCCAAGAATAACAAATAGTCAGTATAGGAAGGATAATACTGTCAGCCATAACTCTGCACGCCTATAACCTTAACAAGGCTCCAAAAGCACCTTAGATTACAACAACTGTCCCATAATAGCCAGAGCAGTTTTCTGCTACGCGACCAAGCAGCAGGATCCTGAGGAACAGTACAAAATGCTGCTTGAGGAAAGACTTCATTTGTAACTTCTTCAGAAAGGAGCAAGTTGCTGACAACACGATGATGGTTGAACTGAACAAGACTGAAGCAAAACAAAAAGCTTTGCTTAAAGTAGTCACTAGCAAACCTTGTAGCAAGGGATTTAGATTCTATCAGCTATTAAGCACTGGAAAAGATGGTCACAGAATCATGGAATCATCAAGGTTGGAAAAGACATTTAAGATCAGTCAGTCCAAACCACTGGTCTCCAGATGCTTTAAATTAAAACAGATCAGATAAACATTCACACCTGGAATTATCTATCCCTTGTTGACACCCTTCAGGCTAAGGGATTGTCCTAGGGATAACTGTTGATCTTCTATAAACCTCTCAACATTATTTTACCTTGCTAGCACCACCAGATAACCCATAACCGTACCCGCTTAGACATAGTAACTTATAACTCTTTTGAGATCTTTTAAAAAGAGGGTGTTTTGTTGGAAACACATTCTACTTGCTTTGTATTGGCTGATTAAACCAAGCACTACATGCAAGAAGTGACAATGTATTCAGTGAAATACTGTGATTATCAAAAGCACTTGCAGTGGCAGAATGCAAAGTAACACAGCGTAGAACAACAAGAAATACATTAAACCCACAAAATTCATTTTCTGAAATTTCACTGTCTTCAGTAGGAGCCAAGTTCAGATTTGTTTTTAAAAATAAATATTTTATGTGAACAAAATACCAGATTAACATACGATTTTACTGAGTACAAAAAGAGCTCCATGAGAACAGTGGTTTCACGTTGATTAACAAAAACAGTATTATTTACCATTCGCTGAACACTTCAGGGTCTGAAACTTGATCAATAAGCATTAGTGAAACAGTCTGCATCTGGACAGAAGTCCAAGAACAACTAGGAGGCTCCCTTTCTACTTTTTTGCATATTTTTTGCTTTATTCTGTAGGGAAGCATGGAACTTCAACCATGGAAATAAAGGTAAAAACCAGATATCTATGCAGGTTGTAACAAGTCAAATTCTTTCACTATTACAGTTGCATTTATGAAGAACTTAAATGACACACTGTGAAAGTTATTGCTGTTAAAACAATTAGAATTTCCATTTTTCCTTAACTCAGTCAAGATACTGCTAACCCAAACAAGCAGTTCTGACTCTAAGGCATAACTGTAACGAAACATGACAGAAAACATCTTTTCCCTGGGCTGCCATAGTGATGAAATGGTAAGGTTACAAACCTAGGATGGTAGTAACTAAATATTTTGCCCTGTTTGTTAAAGAAAAGAACAAACTCCCCACCAGAAAAAGTACCAAGTATCCCTTTTGCATGAGGAAATATTTAAACTTCACACTGCTAACAATTGGGGCTCCCGCATATTTTGAAGCTTTACGATTCTTTGGTTAGATATCAACATTACCAAAGTCACTTTGGTAAATGCCTCACAAACATTAGCAGATTTGAGTCTTGGAAGAATACTTACCAACTTGTAAATAAAAAATTTCATATAAAATCTGACAAAAAGGAACATTTAAAGGATGCTGCTTTGTCAACTCTAACACAGAAACACTACATGAACACATTTATTCCTAGATAAACCAGCAGAGAACGTTATTTTCAAACAAGACTTACCTGAATAATAGGAAGAACCCATAAATTTCAAGGATCATTCCTATTAAAGGCCAGCCAATGAGAACTATGAGCACACCACCCAGGAAGAAGCCTGTTGCTTTCATTTTGTGTTTTTGAAAGAAGAATCTGAATGTTCTTTCTAAACCGATAACAAAAGACAAGCCAGCCACAAATAAAACCTAGAAAAGACAAAAACAAACCAAAGAAAGAAAATAGCTAATTATGTTCCCAAGTACAGAATGTAAACATATATATATGTATTTTACAAAATTAGACTGCTTTTCTTGCACAACTTCTTCTAATACCAAAAGACAGATGGTGAGAATGAATTTACTATTGATTTTCTTTTGTAAGGTCCATCTTAAAGCACTTGTAGCTCTCAGCTGCTTGAAAGTAAAGAGTCTATCCTTTGTGAATAGACTGCCAAATACACACAAGACAAAAGAACTGCTGACAACAGTTGTATCTGCCTTGTCACATACATACAATCTTTACCACAAGTGGTGCTGAAGCTTAGTACTACTGACAGCAAAGGTTCCTAAAAACTAAGAACACACATAAAAGCACCTCTGTTCTGTGCCACTGACATCTTCAATAGCTTGTACTGATCTACTCATAGTGCAAAGCCAGAGAAGGAAAATCGCTGAACAGTTGTTTTTTACTGTGTAGAGCCTTTTTACTGTTTATTTGTTCTGGTATAGACTGAACACTCTCACACTAGTCCCAACTAGTTAGACTATTTCTAGTGTCCTGCAGCAACAGGACTTGTAATTATTTCAGCTTGTAAGCACACATCTGGGCAACATTTTTGCTCAGAAAGCAATAGTGTCTCAGATTTTACTCAAGATAGTTTTACTCAAGTTTAAGTTTGTATGGTATTTAATAAATCACTTTCTCAGAACCTCCTGCCCTTTCTAATAAAACTTTTTTTTTTAATTAAAAACAACTCTCTGCAAGGATACAGTACCTTTTCTTGTATTATCTTTGGTTTACCACATAGCCTGTCATTGTCTCTTCCTACCTATGTTTTCATCATTTTCCCTAAACAGGATCTTGTATTTCCACCTTACATTAGGAAAAGAAAAAATAAGCATTATTTCATTTTTCACTCTTCCACTGCACACTTGATTTGATGGTTCATAACAATGGTTCAACTAATGCACCCAAATTCAGATACACAATTTTATGTTTTCCTTCAGTGAATCTCAGTGTTTGAGAATGAAACTGATCAGTTTTGACCGCAGACTTTTAGGCATCAGCAAAAGAGGGGGTGAACCTCTACCAATCAGGCTGTGCTTTGGCTGGCTGGCAAAGCTGAGAACAGCAGAGATTATCACATGCAGAAAACACCCTGTCATTTTATATTTGGATTGGAAATTTCGTGTACTAGAACGAGAATGTATTTTCTGTGCTGCTTTGAGCGACAACGTCAATTTGGTAAAGCTGAAGATACTGAAGCTCTCTTTTATGAAGGGGGTCTGGCTCTTCTAAAGCCAGAAGTGTCAGCAATTCATACTTCTTTCCTCATACAGCACTGCAAAGCTACCTTTGCTAGCACATACTTAATGATTCTTAACCAAATATATACTTAAATTGACAGTTATCTTAGAGGATCACAAAAAAATCACATTTGCAGCAGCACAACAACTGTGGAACAAGCTGCTTCTTGTCTACGAACATCCCACAGGCCTGACCTAAGGTGATTTTCACATCGGTCTGAGCTGTTCCAACCTCAATCAGGAAAAATGAATCACTCCTATCACTGAGCACAACTCCTCCTTTATAGCAAATCACCAGAGTAATCTTTGTCATGCAGCTTCAAACTGATAACATACTGTTCTATTTTTAGTTTATCTTTAATAGATCAAATACTTGATTCTAAGCAGTGCAGAAAAGGCACTTACATTTCCAATAGCCAAAAGAGCTTTGTCAAAGAAGAGTATCATTCCAAAGAAGAGGAAAAACACTCCAAAGCCTGTTAGTCCCATTCCAATCTCTGAAAAAGAAGCAAATTTAGGCATGTAACAAAACATGGTACCAAGAAAAACTCATGGATAAAAATCGGGAAAAAAATTAAAATATCCAATCTAAAGACATTTTAAATTTAGAAACTTCCCTGAGTGTACAAATACCATCAATCTTGTAGACACCAATTACTTCAACTGGCAGATCTTTGGAAGCTGCTTATCAAAAAAGTCCATATTTGGAACTAGACACTGAAATTGAATGCAGCCAAAAGCAATCATGCATATATACATATAGCTAAGACACACGTCCTTTTTGAATAATTGCTAGTATGGAGAAAAGGATTGTTTTGTAAAGCGCTAATGAAACATTGTTTTCCAGATTAGATCAGTTGGTCAGTACATGGTACAAATAACACCAAGGTGGTGGGTTTGATTCCCATATCGGTCATTCACAGAAGAGTTGGACCTTTGTGATCCTTCCCTCTCAACTCAGAATACCCTGGGATTTGCAGATCTTATCCCATTATCTTTACCATAGTAATATAAGTACCCTGGTCCTCTCCATCCTCCTGAGAGCCCATGTTCCATTTCCCATAACGTTGCATAGCAGTCTCACTCCCCCCAGTTTCCAGATGGAACACAACTTGAATGAATCCTGCAGGATTTTTCCAAGTTACACATGTGCTGACAGCTATCAAACACTAGCCTGGGTCTCCAGACAATTGCCAGTTTTCACAAAACTATTAGATATTAAATATTGAGGGATTAAGGTTCAATTATAGTTTTCATACTTCATATTTCATTTTGCATAATTAAATGGTAGATCTACATTACACAGAACTAATATCTCTAGACTGTTAGTGTTGCATAGCAGTTTCATTTTATGAAATTTTTCATTTTATGATCTTAATTTGCAGATTTTTTTAAAATACCTTTTGTGTTTTATATATTTGCTTATGTTGTAGACTGGGCAGTGCTGAGTTAACAGTTGGACTCAATGCTCTTAAAGGTTTTTTCCAATCTAAACAATCCTATAAACTTCAAATTCTGCAAAGGATGCTCAAGAAATACTGGGAATCCAAGAGTAGGATGGAAGGTTTGTATGAGAAACACAGCTAGAAATGTCAAGCTGTGATTAAAACTACCATTTGACAACAGCCTCTAAAATATCTTGAAGACTGCTATTAGAAATAATACATCCTGCTTTTAATTTTAAATCTCTAAAGCCTTCCTTTGACTCTCACACAGACTGAATGGGAGAGAAAAACCAGGAACGGCAGCAACATGGCTGCAAAACCACATGCATTTATTATTGCTTTCCCTGTGACCAGACAATTTAGAAACATACAGGACACAAAAACAGCTTAGCAAAATCAGCTCTAATACTATAGACAGGCTGGCAGCCCAGTATGTGCCCTTATATATGTGTATTGTGAAGTTCCAAGTAGTTTTGTATAGCCTGTCCTGAAACAAACAAAAAACCACACCCACAATCACAGCCTTCACTGCTACTGTTTGCCAGATCTACCTCATTATATTTTAATTGCACTTTGTAGTTGGTCATTTGTTGTTGCTTGATGAGCTTGGGAATAAAGGAGGATAATTATGCCTGTTTCAGGACTTCCAAGTAGTTGTTGGAAATAAATTTCAAAACAGCTCAAAGAGATTTGTTACAGCAACATTCCACTCCCCAAATTTCTGTAAGGGCTTGGCTTTCAGCACGGCTGCAGAGCACATGGTGTTAGAGCTGTAGTTCTATAGTATTGCCTGCCACTTTATACTGTTACTATGAGCATTTTAACACCCCACAATTAAAACCACCAAGTAACTCAATACAATCAATTTACTACGGGCAGTCTCTGTACTTGTTTACAATGAAAAACGGAATTGCAAATTGTATTTTCAATGGATCTGCTGACTGAAGGCAATATAACAATTGCAACTGCCCTTTTCTCCAGTACTCTTTACTTCAGAAGAGCAGAAACAATCTGTATTCTGGAAGGAAAACACTTGGAGGCAGGACTCCAGAGGAATTACCAGCTGCCAGCAAGATAAATATGCAGGCATGGGAAGTGAGTATTCACTCCTCCCGCAGACACAGCACAAGGTATGGATCTGGCAAGGAGGCAGAGGACAACTCCCAACAGCTGCTGCAATCACCACTCTGACACTTCTCTAATCACCCGAAACCTGTTTGTAATCACTTCTGCCACAAAGGATTCTGATTCACTTCAGAAGTCACCCATATTCTCTGGTTAGTGGAGGGAAAGTAACATTATTCTCATGATCCCAAAATAACTGCTGGAAGAAGATGAATGGTCCAGGACTATTACCCTCTGGTGCTGATATCTCAGCAGAAGGTGTTACTGACTTGATTTATATCAGAATTTGGAAATATATTTAACTACTGTTCTTAGAGGAAGGAAAAGAAGAAGTGCTAGCATTTTGTATACAATCGTTTCAACAACAAACTGTGAATATTTATAGAGGGAGCAAACTATTTTTAAATGCTTTCTCCTATGCCAGAAGAGCTTTCCCACATAAGTCAAATACAACATATCAATGCCTGGAAATGCAGAAACACACATTAGCCAGGCTGCATTTATTCTGATTATGATTTTCTGAGACAAGGGATCACACCTTCATCAATGTTTCTCCAGAAATTCCATAAGCTGTGCAAGAGTACTGCAGCAGTGTGCCAAAATAGCTTAGTAGATATTATGATTCAAATTAAGATACATTGCTTGTGAAAGATTAGGGCAAACAATGCACATCCCCAGTCTTTTATGGTGCACTATATAGTGCAAAATAAAATGGAATTGTGCGCTATAGGCTCTCAGAAGACAAACACTAATACAGTTTATATTCAATGTGTAACTATTAATTAGCTAGCAGTGTTTTTTAGTATTGAAAATTTCATTTGGGAAAAGCTAAAGTGCATTCTTTTGCAATTACTGGTGGTTTATAACACCATTCAGCGTACCACTTAAAATTATGTTCTGGACTATAGATGCAAAATTAACTTTCCAAACATCAACCAATGCAGTGGTTCTCTCCAGGTATTTATCACACTGCTCCACCAGTGACTCTATAGCTAACTCTGTATTTTTCCAGACAGCAGTGAGTTTTAAAATAACTGATGAACTATCTTCAGAATTTCAGAAAAACTGAAAAAAACCAAAACCCTTAAAACCCCTAAATGTCACGTATTTTATTTACTACTCTCGTCTCTGACAGTTAAAACCAACAGTCTTAGCAATGGAAATAGCTGAAAGTCCCAAATGAGGAACTAAGGAAAAGAAAAACAGTGAGTCTCTTTCTGAAGAGATTTTTCTTTTTCTGCTGAACAAATACTCCAGACAGGAAGTTAAAGGCAAAAACAATGCCCACAAGGGTTTAATCAATCAGAAATCTAAAAATTAACCCCAAGGGTTAGTACTCATCCCAGTAACAGCACGATATCTGACTATCTCCAGAAACCATTGACCCTGAATGCTGCTAAACTCTGCTGCCTGTCTTCATCCTTGGCCTTAACTGGTTCTCCAATACCTCCATTTCCAGTATCCTGCTGTCAAACTTGGTTATTTTAACTTTTTTTTTTCTAAATTTTTCACACCCTCCTTCATAACTGATGCTGTGCTTATCAGGCAGACTCGTCTCCTTCTGTGGCAATCATACCAGAAATGCATCATACATGAGATGGTAATTTAAATCAAAGGCCTAATGTTGTCCTTTACCTTGCAGCTTAAGTTGTTATCACAGAACCACAATTGTTAGGGCTGGAAGGGACCTCTGGAGATCACCCAGTCCAACCCCCGTGCCAAGGCAGGGTCACCTGCAGCCAGTGACACAGGAATGTGTCCACATGGGTTTGGAGTGTCTCCAGAAAGAGAGACTCCATGTGCTCCCTGGGCAACTGTTCCAGGGCTCTGCCACCCTCAATGGGAAGAAGTTCTTCCTCATCTTGAGGTGGAAGCTCTGTCTTTTATTTTATGGCCATTGCTCCTCGTCTTGTTGCTGGGCACCACTGAAAAAAGTCTGGCACCAATTTCTTTGATCTCTATTTCCAAGTGCTTCAGTGGAAACAAAACTATGGCCACATACCAGTATTTTTAAAGCCATTTACAGATAATTAAGTGGTTCCAGACCACTGACGTCCACAGGGAGGCACACGAGAGGATACGAGCTAAGTGTTACTTTGTTTACCGTTCAGCTTTCATCCATTCATTCATAGTGATCAGTCAAGGTGCAATGGGTACAAACCCACAGAGGGGCTAGGTTAGATATCAGAAAGAATTTTTTTCCTGTAAGGGTGGCCAGGCACTGGAACAGGTTGTCCAGAGAAGCTGTGGATTCCCCATTCCTGGAAATGTTCAAGGCCAGGTTGGATGGGGCTCTGAGCAACCTGATCTAGTGGAAGGTGTCCCTGCCCACGGAGTTGCGACTGAATGATCTTTAAGGTCCCTTCCAACCCAAACCATTCTGTGATTCCACCACACCACAGCACACCGAGCACTCGGCAGCCCCAAACGCCGGCCGCCCTGGTGACAGAGCTCTCCCAAGGGCGAGGGACCCCTGCCGCTCTCCATCCCGTTTCCCTTTCCGTGCTCCCCGCCAGCTCACGGTACCGCCGCAC
>VZTE01000950.1:23002-44972 GCA_013397775.1 Eulacestoma nigropectus | reverse complement strand
GATAAAGGATAAAAGGTGCGGGAGCGCGGCTGGTACGAACCCTTGGGGGCAGCTGTGGGAGCCATCGGCCCGAGCTAGGGCTGAGCCTGCCGCACGGGAGGACAGGCAGCGAGGCGCGGTGGCGTCCTGCTTGCCCTGCCTGGCCCTGGCGGCCTCTGTCCCTTCCTCCATCCGTCCCGCTCCGCCCCGCATCCACCGCACGGGTGCCTCCCTGCCTGCCCCCGGCAGCCTGCTTCCGTCCCGCCCCGCCCTGCACTCGCCGAGCAGGTGCTTCTCTGTTTACGCCGGCAATCTCCTTCCCTTCCCTTCTTCCATCCCGCCGCGCTCCATCCTGCAGGGAGCAGGAGCTTCCCTGCGTGCCTTCCGTAGCCTCCACCTTTCCCGCCCCGTCCTGTAGCCCTACCGAGTAGGTGCTTCTGGCCTGGAAAGCACCGTGCCCGCGGCTGGCGCGTGGGTGAGGGATGCTGAGAATATTCCACTGTATGTGTTCACTCCATGTCTTTGTGTATGTGTTCCATATAAAATTCACACTATATGCATGTGAATATTCCCTCGTTGGAGTAGGTTGCCCAGGGATGTGGTGGAGTCACCATCCCTGGAGGTGATTAAGAGGTGTCTGGATCTGGCCGTGGGTGATGCAGAAGTGTTTTATTCACACATCATTTTTAATATGTATTTCCCCCTCCATTTATAGGAGTGGGGAAGATCTTTGTTATGGTGGAATCAGCTGATAGTGAGGATCTGCTGAATTTATTCCCTTTCATCTTCCACTGGACTTTGCGTCCATCTATGTAATAAATAGTTCAGAATTCAGTAACAGAGAGAAAATATCAAGTTTCTTGAGTTTGGTATTATTAACGTACAATATGACAGAGATGGTTGTTCAAAAAATGAGCCAATAAATAGAATTCTATGTTCATTTCACTGTTGATCTATTCAAAATCAATCCCCCTTCTCTGAACCAAACCACGTTTTCACTTACTCCTAACAGATCCTGTAGGTGTTACGGTGGCTGCCTTTCTAAGGGGCACAATGTAATGTGTTCACACTTCTGTAAAATAGTCTTTGAAGAGATCAGAAAAGATGATGGACACTTGGTGAGTGACTGGTCTACGTTAGAGCATTGTTCTTGCAGGAAATTTATGACTTGGTCAAAATTCACTTGGATTCAGTTAGAAGCCTGGTGAGTTGTGGCCTTGGGAGCTGGTTGTGAGTTTGTGTTTATCCATTTTGCAGAAGAGAAAAAGCAGTTGTCATCTAGTGGGGCTTTTTTACATAAGCAGATTAAACTAACCAGTACTTAAACTGTTACATTAACAGCTCTGGTGATGAAGAATCTCCTGCAGTAAATTTGTTCTAAGTTGAGAAGGTTTACTTATAAAATATATTTTAAAATGTATTTATTTCATTTTCTTTTTAGTGACAGTTGCTTGGTTAAATAAGGTCTCCTAAGGATAACATTCTTTAATCTCCAAAGATGACTGCTGTTGCAGGTAATCCACAATTTATATTCCATATGTTCATTTTGCTGTCGTTTAACTAACAGACACAATCACCTGATGTTACTGATTGTTATTTATATGAATTTATGGTATGCAGAAAAGAGTTTGTGAGGTCTGTGCTATTATACTTAAGATTTGAAGAAAAAAATTCTTTTACTGCATAACTTTTTATTTCTTAGGTAAAACTAACCCAAAATGCCACATCCCTGGAAGTGTTCAAGGCCAGTTTGGGTGGGGCTGTGAGCAACCTGGTCTAGTGGCAGGGGGGTTGGAAAAAGATGAGCTTTAAGGTCCTTTCCAACCCAAGCTATTTTATGATGAAAATCAAATTTGTCAAGGAAATTACTTGGTTTTCAATGTTTTGAAAATGTGCTTCATATTTCAAGATATTCTTAACTCTTTTCTGCTGAGTAACAGTGGGCATTTAGGAAGACAACTTGTCACCATTTTGTGCTATTTGAAATTAGGGTATTTTTTCCATATCACACATTTTTATTTCCATAACCGTATTACCATATCTGCTCTGGTTGGACCAAAATCTCTTGGGTTTTCTGGGTGTGGGGATGGAAGTAATTTCTTCTTGTGCTTTTCTGACCTGGCTCTGAAATAGTGATACATGCTTGGCATGCAGGCGTATGTGTTAATTATTCTTTTAAACTCCGGGGATTGGATTTGAGAACACAATCTGCAATTCACACACATGCCTGTTGGGATGGAAGGAGGCAAATTCCTGCCAAAGATTCACTTGTGTAACCCAAGCTTTTCAGGAGTGTTTGCTTCATTTTTTCACATGAAGGATGGCTTGTGTTTGTAAAAGCATTTTTCCTCTGTATCCAAACTTTGTTGTTCATCAGATCCTCTTGGTCTGTGTAGGGGGGAGATCTTGGTGCATGAAATGTAGCTTTTTTGCTAATGGCCCTATTTTCAACTCCAGAAGACTTTAACTTGCTGAGGTTAATATTGCTTGTCACATGTAAATAAATGCTTTCTATTAATAGCTTGCTCATGTTACGCTTACGTTGGGATTGGAGTACAATTAATACAGTTAAAACTGGTATCACCACATGGCTGTAGTCTCTACTGAGCCTTCTCCTTGCTTTTCCTTGCAGTGCTAGAGGAGGTGCTGGTGTCCATTGAGAATGAGCTGCAAGCAGTGGAGATGCAGATACAGGAGCTTGTGGATAAGCAGCAGGAACTCCTTCAAAAGAAGGCGAGAGTAAAGAATCTGATAAAACAGTCCTCAGGAGACTTGGAGGCAGGTGGAAGTAAAGACACTGAAACCTCAGCTGAGGAATGGAACAAAAAAGGTTTGCAGAGTCAAATTCTAATATTTTACCAGAAAGGTGAACTAATTCAGTATGGGAAAATGCACATACAGAGTTTTGTTTCGATAATAATATTGTCCTATTTAATTTTTATCAGCTGGCTGACATGCCAGGGTAATGGGGTAATGTTTGTACTTGTCTCACTGGACATTCGTAAACACTAATCTTGAGTTGTTCTGGGCAGAATTATGTGTTCTGTCAGAATGGCCCGTTATAGCTACTTTAATTCTTTGTTGGTTGCAAAGTCACAATTTGATTTGATTTGCTTATAGAATCCCAGATTAAATTTTTATTACAATACCTGTATACTAAATACTTAAATAATATTGCAATACTTATCCTTGTTTGTGTTCTAAAACAAATTGCTCTCGATTTTCTCAGGATTTGATAATGACAATTTTGCACTTAGAGTTGTTTCTTGCTGGTTTTGTTTCCTCTTGCTTGAGTGGGTAGGACATTGGTGGTATTTGTGATTGGTTATGTAGCCTCACTGTCTTACTGAATAAATGCAAATTAGATGGATGCTGACTGCCAAAAATAACCTAGAATACATTATTATGGTAGAATTAGTGCAAGTGGCAAGTGCCTTGTGGTGGTGTGAGGGCTGCTGTCTTTCAAGTTAAACATTAACTGAAGTCCTGGATAGTTGGTGGTTCTTGGCCATGTTATGCCTTGCCAGATTTGACTCAGATATTTTAATTCTTTTTTCTCCTTTCTAATTAAATTTTCAATTTGGAAATGCCTATATTGTATATATATGCTTTTTTGGCTTTTTTAAAAATGAAATTAATGTTGTAGTTGAATCCATATTTATCTGTGTTTGAGGAGTGTTATGCAAATGTAAGACTACTGATGCTTTATAATTGCAAATTACGCTATTGAACAAATAATTTGGTTTGTGTAGTTCTGTGCTTAATTCTGTCCTCCCGTGCTTTGAAAATTACTATCTTTGCAATCAGATGCTGTGTATGTGTTGAACAAGAGCAGCAGCTAAATGTGTTCCCAGTATAAAGCTCATGGAAGTCAGTGGGAGGCTTCTCTTGGTTTCAGGGAGCCTTGGATTTTGACTGTGCTCTTTGTAAATTTCTTTGCAATGTTACCTCAAGTCCCAAAGTTAATTCTTGCATTGCGTGTGGTGTAACCTGGACCTCCCACAGTTTTTCTGCATTTTAATTTTAATGGTACCAAAAAGATGCATCAGGAAGCATAATTTAAGTTTTTACAGTATTACATCTTTAAAAAATGCAGTCTTTAGCTCTTTATTGAAGAAAAGAAAAACCTGTCATAAGCATGTTGGGGTGGTGATTTTGCCGAAAATTAAACATCTTTTCCCCCTCCTTTTTTTTCTTTTAATAAATGCATATTACTGATGGAATATATGGAAAAATTGTATCCCTACTTCATTAGACTATTTTTAATTGCTGCATTTGTATGAAGGAAGCATTTGAATAACTATTGTAGGGCTCAGTGTCTGGTTTTATTTATTTTCAGGGTGGGATTCTAATTTCGAGTTAATTTTGGACTAATGAGTTAACACGATCATTAGGACTCTGAAGTTCATCTGTTTTGAGTTTTTCACATTAGTTCACATCCATGTGCAATGAGAGCTTTGGTCTGGAGGTGTATTTTGTTTACAATTTGAGTTTTCAAGGGCCCACCCTAGAAGATGGTGTATCCAGACTCAGGTTGTGTGGAGCTTTTTCTGTGCCATTATTGAATCTTTAAACACTTTCCCAGATCTAAAATTGTGTCACTGCCAGATTTAGTTATTGAATATGTAAATTACTCCTTCTTCTTCTGTTTTAATTTGCTTATGAAATGTGTTTGTTGAGTTGGTTTTTTCCCTTAACAGATTTTCCATGGTATGAGAAGATAAAAACTGCACTGCAGAGCAAATTTAAACTCCAGAAGTTTAGATCACTGCAACTTGAAACAGTAAATGCTGCAATGGCAGGAAAGGATATATTTCTTGTCATGCCTACAGGTGGTGGAAAGAGCCTTTGTTACCAGTTACCAGCTGTCTGTTCTGATGGTATGTAAGGGGAAAAAAGGGACATAAAATAAAGAATTAGATTTATTTTCTCCCTTTTATAGTTATTTGGAGAATGAACATTATTTGGTGTGGTTTTTGTTTGGTTGATTTGGTTTTGTTTGGCTGGGGTTTTTTTTAGATAACTCATCCAATTGCATTGGAAGTTTACTTATTTACAAAGGCCAAACTCACCACTACCTGTCACTGCTCAGTTTTATGGTAAATCAGCACCTCATGATACAGATATCCAACTCGTTTTGTTCTGTTTATCCTTTCTCTGTTGCGGCTCAGTTGTTTGTGGTCTAGACCCTAAGAGGAGGTGCATGTCATGGGCCTTTAATAAGAATAATCCCTATGTGATCTGGCACTCACTTGTCAGCTATCTAGGAGGGGAATTTGCTACTGGGTATGAAGCTTAAGCTTACATTTGGCAGTTTCTTCAGAGCAGGGCTGATGCATCAGTAAAGAGAAGTAGAGGAGTTATTTGTGACATGTGAACTGCTCAGTTTGCACAATGGTTGACTGTTACAGGTTTCACACTGGTGATATGTCCTTTGATATCTCTCATGGAAGATCAGCTCATGGTTTTGGAACAGCTTGGTATTTCTGCAGCTTTATTAAATGCCTCAAGCAGCAAGGTATGTTTAACTTCTTGTGTTTTGTGGTGTATGTGCTGGTGTCTCCCCTCTGTGTAGTTACTTGTGAATGTTGAATGGATGAGACAGATTGATCAGCTAATGCTGTTCTATCAGCAGTATCTGGCCCAGGAGGGTTCTGTGATATGGGTAAGGTGGCTAAGTATCTTTCATGTTTTAGTGACAGCAACACATGGGAACCAACACCTTCTATGGAATAAATAGATTTCTTGGGGCTATTTAGAGGATGTGAAGTACCTTTGGCTGGTGTGTCTTGAAAACTTTTACTGAGTTTCTAGACTTGGAGTAGGTGACTTTTGTCCACTACTACCATGTTGAGCAGTGCAGGTTTTTACATATAAATAGTTATCTCTTACTATATGGTGTTCAGCTGTTTGATCCAGAGGCCAAGAAGCAGCTTATTTCCCAGTCTCTTACTAGACAATTGCTTTTTTTACAGTTATTTTCCTGACTAGCAGGAGGCAATGATCATTAACATGCACATGACACTGGATTTGATAAGTCAAATGTGCTTGTGCCGAACTTGAAGCCTGCTTTGATGCAGAACACTCTGAAAACTCAGTAATAAAAACCACTGTTGTGTGCAAGGAATTATTTTACACTTGCAGTATCACAGGCATGTTTGGTACATCATAGTTTATTGGGAAAATATTGACACCACACGATGAAGCGAAGACACATATTCAACACTTTGCTTCTTCAGAGTTCCATCACAGATCTTCTAAGTATTAAAATAACCATTTTATATATAGTGATCTTTACCGTGGAACAGTTTATCAGTCTCCGTTAATTACACCTTACGAATTGCTAATCACCTCTTAAGAACCTTAGCACTAGGCAACCTTCAGTGTGTTGTCCCAGTTTGTTACTCCCTGCTGTCTCGTTTTGTTTTGAACAGGAACATGTGAAGTGGGTCCACACGGAAATGCTGAACAGGAATTCACAACTGAAGCTCATTTATGTGACCCCTGAGAAGATTGCAAAGAGCAAAATGTTCATGTCCAAGCTGGAGAAGGCTTATCAGGCCGGGTGCCTGGCTCGCATCGCTGTGGATGAAGTGCATTGCTGCAGTCAGTGGGGCCACGACTTCAGGCCTGGTATGCCCCTCAGAAATGCCCTCTGCAGGGTTTTTCAGACATCATTGAATAATGAGTTGGGTCTTGAGGAAGGCCAGCTGCTTCCTTCATGTGTTAAGTAAATTCTTAATGTGTGACAAGTATCTGTGTTAGCTCCAGGACTTTAATTCACAAATTGTCCAGGAGCTAACTTCATGCAAATGATTATTTCAACATGGGTTTTGCTGTCAGTATTCTGAAAAATGCCTTATTCAGCTTACTTTAATTGGAGCTTCATAAAATCAAAGGTTTTGGCTGGCATTTTTAATATGGACAACAGTTACCTTTAATCTACTGCAACATGAAAGTGTCATTCTGTGCACCACTCCCTGGCACTTCTGGTGAAAGAGGTAGAACATTTTGTAAATTCATGAGATAAATTTTAATCATCTCTAAAGCAAGTGGAAGCAAATGCCTTTCACTTACAGGGAAAGAAGGTGTGCTTCAGTCTTTTTCCTCTCTTGGAGATTGTAGAATATTGTTGGTTACCGTTTCTTTGTCTTTGAAAGAAAACCTGATTTTAAGCAACATTAACTGTAAAGTCACTCTTAACAGTTTTGCTAAAAAAGTGGTGCTTGAGCCAAGAGCGAGGCTAGTTCAACGGGCAGTGTGGAATTTGGATGTGTACCTCTGGCTGCATTTCTGTTCGAAGGCAGCAGGTGATTGTCACTACGGAGCCTTTAAAATGTTTTATTATTACAGTCTGGTCTATGTATCCAAATTCACATGGCTTGTTTATTAGAAAAGTTCTGTTTACACAAAACCTGTTTGTAAAAACTGACCTGCAAAATAACCTGAATATTGGTTAATACGATGCCACACGTTTTACTAACTTTTTAAGACTTTCTATTTCCATACATTTTTGCCTTCTGAATTGTGGCTGATAAGCAGTAATAACGTTTATTGCAGTATTACTCTAATAAATACTATCTACATGAATGTCTTTTTTAAGTTTGCATTTGTAGTATGAGAAATCTTTTTTCCCCTTTTTGTTTTCTTGCTTAGACTACAAGTCTCTTGGTATTTTGAAAAGACAGTTTCCCAATACTCCCTTGATTGGATTGACAGCAACAGCTACCAATCATGTTTTAAAGGATGCTCAGAACATTTTGCATGTTCAGAAGTGCATTACTTTTACTGCTTCCTTCAACCGGCCCAACCTTTACTATGAGGTAGGTCTTGTTACCTGGTTTTTTGGCTGCAGTGCTTTTGTGCTGTCTCCTGCAAGGAGAGAGGCAGGCAGCAGGCTTAGACTGCTTCAACCTATTGGAAAATATGTCCCATGATGACAGAAAGGTTGCGAGTCTTGTGCTGTATTTTCACTTTGGCCACAAGTTTGTTTATTGTTCTTCATGGGGAAAGCTTGCAGGTTTGTTCTGGGGTTTATTTTTTAATGGACTTTTGAGTTGTAATCTGATTGTTCATAAAGAGAATATAGTAATTTTTTTTTAAATGGCAAAATAGTTGTGTTTATTCTACTGGAAAAAGTAAAAAAAGGTTGTTTGGCAGACTGTTTGCCCACTTTGAACTCTGACATGTGCATAATATATTTTTGAGGTTCGGCATAAACCTTCAAATAACGAAGATTTCATTGAGGACATAGTTAAGACCATTAATGGAAGATACAAAGGACTGTCAGGTAAAAAGTGTCAAAAAAGGCACACATTATCTTTCGTAACCTTCAGCATTACGAGGATGTTGAGATGTTTTCAAGGGATCTTTAAGCATGTAGAGAAATTCTGCCTTCACCATACATTAAACATCCAGCATTAGAATAAATGAAATTGAGGAAGATCCATACCTTGAATAATTTCTCTCTTCATTCATTAGTGTTTAAATGTCTTTACTGCTTACTTGTATCTTCTGAAGTATTGAACTGGAATGTTGATATCTATAGAACAATGTTTACATAGGTAAAAATAATAGGAAGTTTTAAGATGGGAAAAGCAAAGCTCAGAAAAGGTCATCTCTATGTTCTTAAATCACACATTATTTAGTATCTATGTGTCAGGATACTTGTTATCTTTAACATGTTTTTTCATATTTGATCATAAGGGTCATCTGTTACTCAGTGCCCAGAATGAATGTTATGGGGTGAATTGCAGATAAAAGCAGAACTGTAAAAGTTGGACTTGTGTAATCAATAAATTATGTAGTGGAAATAAAGAGGAGAGACATCTTGCTGAGGCAGGAGAACCCAGGTTTCCGGAGCAGCAGTCTGTCCCTGTCTCTGCTTGGAGCTCTGTGGCTGTGAGGAGCAGCTCCCTGAGTACAAACTGTGCTAAGATGATCATGAATCACGTGGCTTTGTGTGTAATCCCTGACTTAGCCTAGCCTGACAAGAAGCAGATTTAACTGAAACCTCAGGTGAGATGCCATAGATGTCATAAGGAATAACACCCCTTTAAAGAAGCTTTAATAAGCATTGTCCTCCTTGAACATTAATAGGATACTTCCATGATTCTATGGATTGGCACCTGTATTTCTTTTTTAGCCTTCAGGTCCAAGCTGATAATTGAAGTTTCCTTCATGAATAGCAATACCATGGACTAAATAGGCTCAAAGACTGTATAATGCTTTGTAATTATTTATTTTATAAGCTAATAAAACTTTCACAATTGTTTTTAAGTATTGGGAATTGTTTGGATTTTTAAGGCATTACAATGAGACCTCTTTCACTTTTGTGCAGGAATTGTTTACTGTTTTTCTCAGAAGGATTCTGAGCAAGTTACTGTGAGTTTGCAGAAACTGGGAATCAAGGCAGGGACTTACCATGCAAACATGGATGCTAAATATAAAACCAAAGTTCATAAAGGATGGGCGACAAATCAAATACAGGTTAAGTAAATACTTTTCATGTACTTATGTCTCATTTAAACAAATTGTGGTTTGGTACCTTGATGATTTCTTAATCTTTTTCATTTTTCCAGGTTGTAGTGGCAACTGTTGCTTTCGGCATGGGAATTGATAAACCTGATGTGAGGTTTGTAATTCATCATTCTATGAGCAAGTCCATGGAAAACTACTACCAAGAGAGTGGACGTGCAGGTATTGTAAGGAAGTGGCTTTTGCAAAGTTGCCATTTACATCCATTAAACCAGTAAAACTGTCCTTCAATTTTCCAGACATTTGTGCAAAGTCTCTTGCCTTTGAGACAGTTTTCAAAGGGTATAATGACACTGCCTCTGTAAAGAGGCTTTAAATATAAACTGCATTCATGACCAGGCCTCTACTGCAGTGTAACAAAGAATAACTGGGTACCTAGACCTCCACCCAGCATTTTTTAAATTACTTGATTTTTATCACATCTATGGCTCACCAGAATAACATGACATGGATTTGACATAAAATTTTTAATTTTTTGATTTTGTATAGTGACTGGGATGTGTGATTTCCTCAAATTGTCTCTAGATGATGTTTAATCACTGTATGAAGTTCAGAAATACAAGTAGGATGGGGAGTCTGGAGCAGGGAATTGTAAGAATTGATCAATGTTTAGCAGAACTAAATACCTGTTAAAAACGTTTTGTGGTGTTTCGGTTTTTTTGATCTTGTTCATCTCATTACTTTTATAAAGGCAGATTTGAGTCTATGCAGAGAAAAGCTTTTCAAGGAACTTGAGGGGCAATTGGTTGAGATTTTCATTTTCTGTTCATTTTAATGCATTGCAGGTAGAGATGACCAAAAAGCTGACTGCATTTTGTATTATGGGTTTGGAGATATATTCAGAATCAGCTCAATGGTAGTGATGGAAAACGTTGGCCAAGAGAAGCTGTATGATATGGTATCTTATTGCCAAAATATGAACAAGTAAGTTACTGTGCTGGCTTGGTTGCTTAGTTTTTAAATAAGCTAATTTTGTTGGGGTTTTTAGAGGGCATTTGAAAAAAAAAAGGCAAAACAAGAGAAAAAAACTGAAACAAAACCAAAATGAACCCATCACCAAACAAAACCACCCACAAAAACGGGAATAAGCTTGCCAGCTTCAGGATACAATTCTGGAAGTGGTTATGTTGAGGTGAAATATCCGTCAACAAACACTGTTTGGATTTCAAATCCCAGTCAGAGGAAATACTGGAATGCTTTGGTTTTGACTCTAAGCTACAGTGTTTAATGGCCACATAGGAATCCATGTGTGTTTAATGCTTCACCTGCACCACTGAGCTATCTGGAATACTTCATGGAAAACATTTGTATCTGTGTTGTGGACAACTGGTGCATCTGGTAAAGCCTTTGTTGGCCTCAGTGTAATGAGTTCATATTCTTTCCATTTTTCATTCTCTTGAAACTGCAGATTATACTCTTCTGCTTCAGCCAAACTGTTCCTACACCAGTGTTTAATCATTATTCCTACTGGCATAGCTGATATGGAATACTGGTGTTGCAGTATTTGTTCTCTGATTTTTCCTTTGATAATTCTTCACGCTTGTTTTGAGATCTGAGCTGTCCCTAGGGACCTTTTTTGCCATTTTCATGACGTATGACAGAGGTGTTATATATTCACTTGGGTTCTATAGCCCCCCTCTGCTCTCTGCTCTTCAGGTGTCGCCGGGTGCTCATAGCCCACCACTTTGATGAAGTGTGGGATTCTGCAAACTGCAACAGAATGTGTGATAACTGCTCTAGAGAGAATGGTAGGTAAAGGACAGAGAACATGGGAAAAGTTGATTTAAAGAAACACCTGGTGTAGAAAAATGATAAGCAAATTTTGTGACCTGTGCTTGTATTACAGACTGTTTTTAAAGTGCAGATTTTGTTATGAATATCAGTTTTTGGTGGCCTGTTGTTGCCAAGTTCAGGGTGTTTAACAGGATACTTCTTGGTTTGGCTTCTTACCTGAGGTTGGACACTTTGGTGTTTTTCAGACTCAGCTGTTCACCTGTTCCCAAAAGGGAAGCCGGGGCAACGGGGAGGTTAGCTCACCTGTTTTAAAAGGATTCTGGTTGTGTCAGGTTTTGTTTCAGAACTGAGTGTGAAAGCTTTATTGAGGAGGAGCCCCTGCATGCCAGACTGTTCACACTCGGGCTCTGAGAAGTTACGGTTTGCATGACTTCTCACAATTTGCCTGCAAAAATCCCTGAGGATTTCAGGGTTGCACGCTCGTGAGATGTTTCTGTGTCAGGACTGCACATGACAGGTGTGCTGAACAACTGAGCACTCTAATTCAAGGTTTTGCTGTGATTTTTGGTACCCATCAGAAAGCTGAAAGACTCAGAAGATGAACAAAGCATCTGTTGTTGCATTTAAAAAGGGAGTGCTGTGACTTAGACATGGGAAACCCCATGGAAAGCAGGAAAGCTCTGAAAGAGCTGGGTGAAAGTTGGTCTTGGGCATCTCTAAAGGATGCACAAAATCACCTTAAATCTCACTGAGGACCACCTAGGTGAATTCTTGTAATATATGGAAAATACCATCTCCTCATATCACATATCTGTTGCAAAAAGCATTGGGATAATATAGTGATCAACACTTGAAAAAACTTGGGAACAATTCTGTATTCAAAGCTGTTCTCATAACTAGACTTTATTTCCCTCTGTTTCTGGGGTGTAAAGTAGACAAACCGAAATTTAACTTTTTTTCATTATACAGTTTTATTATATAATAAAAGTCTTTTGCAAAATCTTGCAAGTAACAATGTCTTGTTACCTCCTAATTAGAAACGGGGCTTAGCTGAAATGGACACTGGGATCAGAGGTTGGGATGAGTATGGAGATGGCTTGTCCCCAAGGCTTGCAGGAGCCCTGTGATGAAATAAAGTTGAAATATATCCTGTTTACTGCTGCTTCAACTCTAGGGCCTTTTGATACTTAAGCAAGCTCTAAGGAAACTTAGCAGTAGTACTTGTTTTTCAGTACTTAATGCTTAGTATCAGTCAGTTGAGGTAATTCTGTGCCATGATCTGATCATTATGTACTACATTGATGAGTTGGTGCTTGGAATTGTTATTGATGATGAAACTAATTATTATAATGTAATTATTGTTTTTTGTGTCTGTCTCATTTTGTCCATAACTGTCTTGAGAGAAGAAATGTCTCACTCACAGTCTTCACCTCCTCTGTGCTCTCTAATCTTTTCATAATAAACACTGTCAGTAAGGAAAAGGAATCCAGTTCTAGAGTAACACAGTAGCTACCTTGCAAATTTTATGCTTTGAAATAATTTCTGGTTTGTAACATTAAATACAAGTACAAATGTTTGTCAGATGGAAGTTTCAATAATGGAGAAAAATATGTGAGTATAAATATATCCTGATTTGACAGAAGAAAAGTTACTGCATTATTTGTTAAGTTAGTTTAAAAGCATTGCTATTATACAGCACAAAGATAAGTATTTATAGCTATATATAACTACAAAGAACTTTCTGCTTCCTTCACTTTTACTTGCAGCATGTGAGAAGATGGATGTAACAGGATACTGCAGGGATCTAATCAAGATCCTTGAGCAAGCTGACAGCATGAGTGAGAAACTCACCCCACTGAAATTAATCGATGCCTGGTCTGGGAAAGGTGTGTCCAAATTCAGGGTGCCTGAAGTTATTCCACCCAAGCACCCTCGAGAGGAGCTGGAGAGAATTACTGCCCATTTACTGCTGCAGCAGTATCTGAAGTATGTAACTATTTTGTTTTCTTTGTTTTGGTTTTTTAACTTTTAGTAGTCGTTTTTCTTTGCTCTCTTGTTACTTCTGTATAACATTAATGGATACATTCTGTAGTCTTATTTCAGATGCATTTAATGTGTTCTTAAAAACCCTTCAAATATTGCTATATTTCCATTTCAAAAGTTGGAGGAACATTTGACATGCTGCATCTTGTGCAATTTTAAAAAGCTGGGGTCTTCTGTATTCAGATAGAATGTTTAAATCTGCAGCAGAATTCATTTTGGAGAAGTCTGCAGCTTATACAGATCTCATTCAGGTTCCATGAATAAGGAAAGCAAAAGCCCACTTGATGTCTAAGTCAGGAAAGACTGGCTAATGTGGAAACTGGTACCCAGAAATTTTAAGAAAGCATAGTAAAAATGACAGTGCTGCCTCTGTAAAGTGTCTGTGTGCTATGTGTTTTGTCTTCTCATACAATTTTATAAGTTCAAGAATATCTACAAATATCTAATCCCTTTATTTTGTCTTAATTTTTCTTTGCATCTCTCGATACAGCTGACTTTTTTTTTAATATTATTAAAAGGGCGAGCAGATGACTTACTACATCTTTTTTCCTTATTTTCCTCCATGTGTTTCAAGAGACTGACAAGTGTGTGTCTGAGTGTTTTTGTGTGTAAAGGTCCACAAACTGAATTATGTGTGAAGTGTTGACCAGAGTAGCTCTAAGTCAAGTGACTGCTTGAATAGGTAAAGCAGAATGAAGCTATGTGGGACATCCATCAGAATGGACTATGTCAAGGGTTATGCGTCCCTTTCATTATGGAAAGAGTTGTTGAGATTGAAGCAGGCTGCCCAGGGAAGTGGTGGAGTCACCATCCCTGTGAGTGTTAACAAAACACGTAGATACGGCACTCGAGGACATGGTTTAGTGGCGGTGCTGGGCTGATGGTTGGACTTGATGATCTTGGAGGTCTTTTCTCACCTTAATTATTCTATGATTTTTCTCCCCCTGCATAGTCTGGCCTCTGTCTCCAACATTCCCTTGTAACACTGATTTAATTCATGCAGGGAGGATTTCAGCTTCACAGCCTTTGCTACAATATCCTACCTGAAGGTGGGACCGAAAGCCCGGCTGCTGAAAAACGAGGGACATGTCATCACCATAGAAGGGATAACAAACAGGAAAAGTGTTTTCAAGGTATTTAGATCTGCACTGGTTTGCTATATAGATATATTCTCCATTAGAGCTTAATTTAATGATTTGGTATCTGCTCAAAATATGTTTTGTAGTAATGCAGTCAGCCTTATAAATATCTTCTCTCTTGTGTGGGAACATGGAAAAAGAAGGAAAACAATGTTAGAATTTTAATTGAACCCTTTGTATCTTACAGGTCAAACCATCTCAATCTTCAAATTTGAAAGGAAGCAGAGAAAATGCTCAGACTGTATCAAAGACTGTCCAAGATTCAGTGGTGAAGAAATCACAGGAACATAAACGGCCCAGCTGTGGTCCTAACTTAAAAGCAAAGAAGCCTAAGCTTCAGGCAGGTGGAAATGACCAACCAGTAGTCATTGACTGAGTGTCACAGACTACATTTAGGATTTAATCATGGTTGCTGCTCCATGGACAATGCAGTGTGTAAGTTCAGTTTGTGCTTTAGTAATGTTATTTTTATTTAATAAACACTGAACAGGGAACAAATATCTTAAAAAACTGTCAAATCTAGAAGAAGGCTAGTAGTGAAGGAAAAAGTGTTTCATATCAAAATAATTGGTGCATATCTTAGGATGCAGCAGTGATTACGAAACCTGTGTAAGACTGTGTTGTCTTTTTAACTCTTCTAGAAGTGTAGTAGATAGTAACACTATGGCAGGATCATGCAGTCTGGAAAGGACTTCCCAGAGATCCAGAGGTTGCCAGACTTCCTTCCTGTGGGAGTCTCCACCCATTGCTCCCATGAGAATCATCTTGAGGTTTCCCTCCTTTGCAGCACAGGACTTAGCTCTGAAGTGTCTCTTAAGACCCTGTCACCTCCTGTTCCTTCTGCCTGCTGTGCAGGTGACTCTCCTCCTTCACCAGTGACTCCACTGCAGCCAGGGCACAGCTTCCCCAGGGTGGCTGCTGTCACCAGCCTCAGGGAGTGACATTGGAGAGCCAGAGACTGGGATGCTGCAGCATCCTTCCTCTGGAGCCCTGGCTGAGTCAAAGCTGCTGCTCTGCCAGGGCTGGTTGGTCCAGCCCGTGTGGGCATTGCCATCCCATCTCTGCAGTTCTGAGGAGGGACATGTGTCCCTACACCCACTGTTGCATATTTGAGTGAAATACTGTATTTGAGTGAAATATTATGTGTATTTATCCCTTTGAAATATGTCTGTTGCTTTTAAAATTGGATTTCTCCAGCTTGTTATTAAAATAGAAATTTATGACTTCTGTGCTTTGCAGAAGTACCTGAATTTAGGTTTACAAACAAGACAACCTGCCAGCATGGGAAAAACTCAACAGCTACTGCTGCCTGCAAGCATTCTCAGGCACACATGCTGAGTGCTAGATTCAATTTTATTTACTTACTTTTAACATCTTAGCAGCCAAAGATCAAAAAGGCAAGTTCAGTTTCACTAACAAATATAACTGCTGGGTGCTTGCATTTTGGTTCTTCTCCCTTCCTCCCCCAGCACTTACCTGTATAACACATATCATTAAGAACATGCTCTTCATCTTTATTTTCTGATAAAATTGTGACAGTGACTAAAGCCTGTAGTCTTTCACTCATCCTTTAGCTGAGACCTTTGCCAAAAATTGAATTACTTTAGTTAAAAACAGTCATTCTCTTAAAAAAAATTAAATTATTTGTCTGGGAGAAGTCTCAATTTGTACTGCCAACTTTGAATTAAGTGGAGTAAAATAAATTGTTCCAAATTTGACCCTAAATAAATAGCAACTCCCAAATAGCAATGGTAGAACAAAATCAAAAGCCAGGATGAAACAACTGCTGTCCAGGGCTGGCACTGTGCACTAGAGTACAGCTCGACCCCAACATGTGGACAGCTGAAGGGACAAGCAGTTAAAAAGCTGCTCTAAACTGACATCTCATCCTTTGCACATTTGTCATTGTGCAAAGCTCTTGTTCTCTACTTAACTGAGTAGAAAATACATTTATTTAAGAAGTAAACTTATAGGGGGGAAAAAAAAAAGGAGTAAGGCCATATATTTGCAACCCACATTCCAGGTAGCAAGAGCTCTGAGCACCCTGTGCCCTAAAACTGTTCTCTGTTTATCTGAGCCAGCCCGACAGAGATTGCACCATTAGCTGGTGCCTGTAGCAGTCCACAGTGTTTTGGCAAGATCAGCCCAAAATGTTAACAGAGAATTGCATTTATCCCTCATTTCTGCTAATCGTGAGAAAACAGTTTTCTAAGATGTATTACTTGGTATCAAAGCTTCATACAAAATGGGAATGGGGTATTGTTCTCAATCAAAATAATCTTCTATATCAATATCTGGATTTAGGAGATCTTCACCATAGGCTGAAAGATCCATTTGATTTAAAATTAAGTTTTCAAAGGTTTCTTCCAAGTCCGTTTCACCAATCAGCACAGCTCCCATCATTCGGCCATTCTGCATCACCACTTTCACATACTCGTGTCCCTTGGTACATCGCAGCATCAGCTCATGGTCTGAGCCCAAGCCTTGAGCATTGTACTTTCCCAAAACCACCACCTAGCAGAAAGAAAGGGGAAAAGAAAAAGCTCTCATAAGAACATTGCAGTGGCTTTTAGCATTTCTGCTGCTGACAGTTCTAGGCCTCAAAAGTGATGCAGCCAGGGAAATATTTGTCCCTAGGGTCCCTCCCCCCACCACTGGCTTGCAAACACAAAATGGACTCAAAACTCTTCCCCTTGAAATATCATACACATTAGTACAAATGGAGAAAATCTAAGCTAGGGTTAATTACTATATAAAGAAACCTGTTTTGTCAATATTAAAGCATCTGCTCAGTGTCAGCAAGTGAATATAAGCAAGCAGTATGTGTTACTCAGTGGTTTACAACTCTCAGACTGTACTGACCTTGTAATTGAAAAATTTTGTAATGTGAGCAAATAGTTCAAAGCTGAAATCCATATCAATAGATTCTCCTAAAGCATCTGCTGCCATGCACTTTGCCGCATACCATCCCATCTGCCGAGCTTGGGTCCACAGCCTCATCTAAAGGAGAAAATTGGAAAGATTTAAGTCACAAGACTGTTACTGTGCCATGACCACACTCACTGCTCTCCTCAGTGCATACTTTGTGTTTTTAATACTCAGAAGGGCTGGCCAGCTCTGTTTCCAGCCACCTCCATAAACCTCTGTTGTCAACACACTGAGGATTATCCCCTTGCTTAACCTTTCACTCCTCAGTGTGTGCACTGGTGTGTATTCCCTGTGGGTCACACACATCCAAGGATGTACCTGGTGCCACACGGGGCTCGGCTCCCACGCTGCTGTGCAGATATCTCCAGCTGCATACACATCTGGCAGCGACGTGTGCATGTGCTTGTCTACCTTCAGTCCTCCATCTTCGCCCACAGCAAACTGAAGGGTTTGCACACATCAGCAATAAAACAAGTCATCAAGTCATTCAACTTCCTCCACCTTAAGCAATCGTCTGTTAGTTTATTATTTAACATGAGACTATCCTGAGTGGCAAGACCTCCACGGAAAGTACAAAGCTTTATTGTTATTATTATTTCTAGACCACAGCACAGGTTTTTAAAGGACTATTACTGATACCTAGGCAGGGCAGCAACAAGGCTTGCCAAATTCTGAATCACACAGTGTGTTACAGGGACACCCAGTCTTAAGAGATCACTTTGTATTTTTGCCAAGGCACGAAAATAACCATTGCAAAAATTTAATTCCTGATCTAAGCTTATAGCACAGGCCTGGAAATATCTCATGGCTCAACATCAGATCTATGTTTTCAGCATTTGCTTCTTTAATCAGAGCACAGCCTTTTACTTCCTAATCAGATGGCACCACTAAACCCCAAATACCCCAATATCTTGGTTTTGTCTGGGATAATTTTTTTAGTAGTAGCTTGTATGGGGCTGTTTGTTGGATTTGTGATGAAAACAGTGTTAATAACCCAGGGATGTTTTAGTTGTTGCTGAGCAGACACCAAACACAGAAAGAGAATGATCGCAAGGCGTGGAAATTCACACTGCAGTTATGAACTCCGGACTCACCATCCATGTTTGGGTGCTGACTCAGGGTGACTTCCCTCAATGAACATGAGCACCCTGACAGCTCAGTGTCCCAGATGAAAAATACTGGAAATAGTTGCTTCCTTTCCAGGAGCAAAGGTCAAGATTTATAAGGTAAGAATATGGTACAGCATTAACACGAAAGTTATTCTACATTTTTGCCACGTTAGCCAATTATACAGTTGCTTTTTCTCCCTTTGCATAGGCTTAATTTAACAGTTTATACTGCATATACACTGCGTATATACACCTGGGGAACAACATCCTAAACCAAGATCACAAATCAAATACATTTGTATCATGTTGGATGTCGCAGTATCAACGTAACCTGCCTTATTTTGAGATGCTGCACCATATTTACATCTTTGGCAATCCATGTTTCATGTCAGAACAAAGCATAAACCAGCTGAAAAAGTTGCTTTCACCTTACTTAGAAAGTTCCAAAAGAAATCAGTATACTTACATTATTGCCATCAAGAAATGGCTCAACATTTGGCACAACTCCAGTTGCACTGACAATGAAATTGCATCCATAAATTTTTCCATTAGTTAATTCCACATATACAGGCCACAGCACTGAAAAAGGGGAAAATTTTGCCCCAAGAATGTAACCAACAGAAATTATTTTATTAATTATGTCTTATGATAAGATATGAAAGAAAAAAACCCACAAAACCCTTGAGGTTACTGAATAGGTAAAGGAAGAATAAATTTTTTTAAAAAGAAAAAATTATCAGAGGTTACCTGTAACATTTCTTACCATTGCTCAGAACTAGAGAAAAAAACGATTTTGGATCTCAGCTCCAACTCCTACTAATAACTTTCTTCGGAATTTTCCTAAATTAAAGCCCTCACTTGTAGGGGGAAAATACTGTGTTCTCAGGGATGTTCTCTCAAGTATGCCACTGCCAAATATTCTTTTACATAGAAATTTACAGATGCACAGGAAACGCCTCAAAAGCAAAAAGAACATCACCGATTTGACTTAGGCTGAAAGTAACTGATTACTAAAATAGTATTTTAAATATTCATTTTAATTAGGTGGACACTATAGGCATAATTATTAATGAAAGGGATATTTTACTCTACTTTGAAGGTTTACTTCAGTTTTGATACAAAATGGTGGTGTTTTTTTTCTCCTGTTTTAACTTCACTATTAAAATATAACTTTAATGGATTGTGTCAAGGATGGAATATTCTGCATAGAGGATTTTGGTTACTTTGTGGAAAAAAGGGTCTGACCCATATGATTTTGTAATTTAATTGTAGCCCCATAAATTTGATTGCTGTAAACTGCTAGACCTCAATTTATAGAGATAAAAGATTGATTTTTCCAATCTGTATTTGCTTTAAAACAGCAAACAAGATCAAACATGCTCCAGCACAGATTTATCTTCAACGTCTTATCAGCACTGGCACTCACCCTCATCTGGTTCTACATTTTTCTCTCCTTTAGGAAAAGTCAAGGAAGTCTGCTGCAGTTGGATAAATTCTTGCTGTGAGTGTATTTTCTTTACTTCACACAGTATTTCAATATGTACTTTATGAGAAAACTAAAGAAAGATTGGCAAAATTATAAACATAATGATTAGCAATCACAAGATTGTTAATAGCAAGTATATCTTCACCTAAATTGACATTACTGAACTGGAAAACCCCCCACCATATATCCCAGCCCACTAACTGAATTCCCACACTTTTTCCTCTTTTGGCACAGATCTAACCATAGCCAATGGCAATTTACCTGCTTTTTCAGCAGGTATCTGATACTCCTTGAAAGCCCGTAACAATTAGATTTTTCTGGCATGCCAGAAAATGTATTCAACTTCCCTTGAGCTTACAGGAAGAGAGTTCAGAACTTAGCAGAACAGAATAAAGTAAACTCATCTTTTCTGTCTTTCAGGATTGCAAATCCTTTGTTTTTCTATCATGAATTAAATTCTGATAACAATAATAGTTTTTGTTCTAAACAGTGTAAAAAGAAAAAATACTCTGTACCATGAACCCACATTTCACTCATATTCTGAGCTCAAGCCAGAAGTTGGTAAGTTACCTGTTTCTCTAAATTGTTTTGTGAATTTGGGTCTTGTTTCATTCTCCACTACACAAATACAGTTCCACAGCCTTCAAAAGCCAAACCACCACTGATTAAGCTGCTAAATATTGTAAACATCCTTTAGCTGGTCTATGACTGATCACCCTTGACAGGTCATTTTTTAAATGCAAAACAAATGCAAACACCTAACAGCTAAGGATTTCATAAAAAAAAAAAGTGAGGATTTTTGCTTTATTGCAAACATGAAATTCTACACAATGCTCATGCCCACATCATTTAAACAAATATGAAAGCAAGGTTATACCCATACCTCTTTAGTCCCTTTAAGGTGTAAGCCCTCATGCCAGTCGGGGCCTAAGGCACTGCCCAGCTTGTCAGATGCTGCTGTAGGTCCTCCTTTTTCCTTGCTTCCTTAAGGAAAGAGATGGAGTATATCAGATTTAGTGTGCATACTTCCTTGTCCACAGAATTCAGAACAAGGATTCTCAATTAATAGAAAAATACCATCTGGCTGCCAAAGGGGAAGATGAAAGTGTAATATCTTTATTCTTCCTGCCTGATGTCTAGAACCATGCTCTTCTTTTTGTTATGATTTTGGTCGTACATATGTTTGTGTGATGTTTGTTCATGCAGTCCTAGTTGTTTCTGAGACTGCAGTTTCACTCCATCTGTAATAATGTTCTGTGAGGTTTCATTTGCTCCTCCAGTATCTTACTATGTGACAGCTCCTTCCTATATAATAGTGAGATAGTTCACTTCAAAACATTACAGAAAATAGAACAAGTTCTTCAGCAGAAGGAACACAGGGAATATAAATTTGGCACAAAGGTAAGCACTTTTTAACAGTCTGCAAGTAACTGTATTACATTCGGTCTACATAAATTCAGGATGGGTTTTCATGTTGCTTTTTTACTCTCAGTTTTTGAAAGAAGGAAATGTCATTAATGATAACAGTAAGCCTTATTCCAAGCTGCTAAATTGGGTAATTTTAAGACTATCTTCAATATGAAATGCTGCTGCTGCAGTGTCAGGAAACTAAACCCCCATACCTTCCACTGTATACTTGGTTCTTTTGCACTCGATTGGAGTCTCTTGGCTTTCAGCTGTGAGCTTTGGAATGAGAAATTCAGCTGCTCCTGCATCAAAGAAAGTGTTCCCAATGGCTTTGTCTTTGATAGCCCAGATTACTTCACAGCCTTGAATTTCATACCTGTGGACATTTAAACAAGGGATAAAGTGACAGACTGCCTGAAAAGGATCTGACTGTTAGCAACACAAGCAGAAGTGTGTCAAGTTTCCTTCCAGAAGCCAGAACTAGGGGATCCAAGACTTTCCGACCTATCAAATCCACTTCTAAATATTTACATAAGGAACCCATTAAAAAATGTCACTTCAAGTTGACAAGTCGTACTTTCTCACCAACACAACCTCGACTGAACTGG
>VZTE01000950.1:5954-22967 GCA_013397775.1 Eulacestoma nigropectus | reverse complement strand
GGGGGGGCAGATCAAATTTATAATAGTAATAATTAGTATTTCCTGCTCCCCGTAATGAAAAAGGAGTGTATTTCTGCCAGACTCCCAATGCTAAAAACAGGCACTTGGATCTTGTTTGCACTATGGCGAACATGAACTCTATATTCTTGATATCTGTGTGTCAAAGCTGCTTCTGGAGCTTTCCTAATTTTATGTGTCATTAAGAACCACTACGTTGCAAAAAAAAACCCCTGTAATCAGTTTTGCTACTAAATGCTTTAAGAGATACAATTTTATAAGTCAACCTTCTCCCAAACTCATGTACACTAGATTTAGCATTGCATTGTTAAAGATTTTATTTGAATTTATATTTTTTTTTTTACTTACACTAATTCAAGGGCAATCCCACCATTTCCTACCACCACTATTCTCTCAGCTTCAGCCAAATTCTTCTGAAAAGCCTGCATTAAGAAAGGAAAAATGTCAATTAGAACTTAGAGCATGTTCCCTCACACCGATTAACTATATCCTTTTCAGTATTTTCTTGCTCTTAGTTTTGATTTTCTCAGACTATTGATACACATATAGTTAGGCTGCAATCTGTAACAGAAGCTGTTGTAACAAACAACAATTTCAGTTTCACTTCAGATTATTTGAAAATATAACTCCTTTTTTTTATCCTCAAGGTCCAACTTCATTTGATGAATGGCAGTTCCATGTTACGGAGAAGCAGCGCTCACCCTGCCTCCTCTAATTCTGAAGACCAATACCAGTGGAACTTCACCTTTGGCTTCCAAGCTTAATTTTTAGTCTGTTAAGTAATTTTTCAGGTGAAAACTTTTCCACTGCTTTGACTATAACTAACTCTTTTCTATACAAAGAGGAGAAGCTACAGTAGAACTAAAAGAGAAAAAAAAGGCATTCCTTCAGGAGCTTTGCACTGTAAGAAGCAGCCCTTTGTACCATGTACCACACACACCTTCCCAGGGAAGTTTCTGCTGGTGCCTACTTCCTGTTTATATTTTCCAATTGTATTCTGCCTGGAGGGTGAAAGAATATTGTTTACTCAATTATCATGTTAGAAATACTGAATATGAGCTATCTATAAACTTTAAAAATGTAGTGGCTAATTAATTTACTTAGTGGCATTATAAGGCTGTTTTTCTTCTAATGAAAATGTTCTTATTTATGAAGATATAATAACAAACATTATCTTCTGTTTCTCCATTTCACTCCACAATAATTTTGGTATCTTGCACCAGATGCAGGAATATATTACACATTTTTAAGTCCAAAACACATTTACCTGGGCACTGTCAGTATCCCGGATTCCTAATACATACGGGTTTCCTTCAACAATTAATTTTGGTTTGGCTCCAGCACACAGGCAAAGTTTTTCATATATGTATTCTTTCCCATCTTCAGTGTAAATTTTCTGTTAACAATGAAAAGAAAAATCAATTCGTCTAAATCAAGACATCTAAGAGAACATCCGCTTTCTCTTTGCTTAACGTCAGAGTAATTTGCAGGTATTAAAAGCTGTAAGGGGCTTCTTAAGGAACACGCCTTCATACTCTCACTGACTGTGTGTCATTTATTCCCATCACACTCACCACAAGTATGTGACCAATTAAATGGGAAGCGTACACAGCACGCTCCAAGCAAGATCAAGTTTACCACTTGGTGGCACTTCGTACTCACTGGTTGTGCCAGAAGAGAACTTTGTTTTCTATGTGACAAATGTCCCTCTGGCCTCAGTAACAGAACTACGCACTACTGTTCATTGGCAATTGAGAATCTCATTCAAAACATTTTAACAGCAGTAGCTCTGTGTTAACCAGGCACAGAATAGGACAAGGTTTAGAAAGACTGCAAATCTATTCTTTGCTCAAGAAAAAGTGAAGTCACTAAACAAGCTACATCATTCTAAGAAAGCATACCTTAAATTTTAACATTTTATGACATCATTTGTTGTTCTACTAAGTAGAAGCTGCATAGTTTAAAGTGGTTTGGGGCAAAAGGTACTCCAAATCCACATACATTATTTATTTGTGTCCACCAAGACCTAACTAAAACACTATCTTATTAATGATATAAGAAAACCATTGGATTCAGAATGTTAGCAGAATCTACCTGAAATTACATCTCCAAAACTTAAAAGTGAGCAAAACCAGTTTTGGATGTGAATGTGAGTTTCTCATACATGCTGAAGTGAAAAATAACATGTTGACACAGAGCTAACAAGGGTGTGTACATGCTGGCTGTTGCTCATATTTGCAACGTGTTTCCTGCTAAACAGAAGGAAGAAAATGTGGAAATGTTCGTTCTTTCAAAATTTATTTTGTCCCCTGTATATATTTCTACTTGAAAAACAGGGTTAAGCAGTAAGGGAAATTAGAATTAGGAAGTATTTTCTTGTAATTTTGGTAACTTTTCAATTCAATAACCAGAATGTTCTTGAACAAAATTTCTCACCCAAAATATTCAACCACTCCTTAAATTATTTTTTATATACGTATCTTGAAAAACTAAATTAAAAAGAAAACATTATCTTACATGTTCATCACTTTTCAACTGTTTTACTCCACACTGTATAACTCTAATACTGGGATACCGTTTTTCTAATAGGGAACTTGGTTGCTCTTCAACATCAAATTCCTCAAGTGTTTTAGAGACCTGTAGGAGAAAGAGAGGTATTTGAAAGTATGGATCATTTATCCATCTCTTTTTCTACAGCTTTTGACAGAAGGTGCTCATTTCCAGTAAAAAAGTCACAATATAAAGCCCATATTGTCTGAAAATCTGTTATCATGTAACTGCTAAAAGTTCCTTTTTCAATACAGAATCTTTTCATGCCTGTTCCTGGTTAAAGAGTCAAAGTACTACAGAGAATTTTAATCGTAAAGATAGAGATTAAGCAAAAATGGAGAACCCTGACAGTTGCTCTAACTGCTACAATGTTTTATTCCATAAATAAGTCTATTATCAGAGTTGTTAACACTGCTTTTTAATTTATCTGACATAGCATTAAAATCCTGTTTTTCTCTTTGTTGTAACTTTGATAAAGTAACTCATCCAGAGCCACTATCTGGTATTTCAGAGACCTGGGGGGAAATGGACAACACCAAATAGAAAACAAACACAAACAAAATAAAAACCCCACAGACGCAAACCAGAACTTGAAAAACATTCAAATAAGTTATGACAATTTTGGGTTTTTTCCAAAAGAGAATGGCTGCATGGAAACCTCCAGGCCTGCTACTTTATTGAATATCCAGAGTTTGGAACACAACTAGGAACCAGAAGCCACATCATGCTTGCAATTCAGAGAGAAATGAAGATGCTCATGTCCAAAATGTAGATGCTGCTGCCTTCAAATAGTGCTTAGCTATTCCCTTATTCTACAGATATGTAAAGTTCACTGATGTGAATTACAGAATTTACATCTCTGCATTGTGCAAATGTCTTTACTGGACACTCATGGCACTGCTGCCAGCACTTTCAGAAAGCATTCTTTAGTTGAGTGTTACTCCAACAATCTCACAGAGAGCTCTCAGACTCCGTTTAAAGACCCTACTAGCCACAAATCTGAATTTATGCATGGATTTGATTTTCTTTTTCAAACCAGCAGGAAAGATGTCACTGAATCACCAGCTGCTACAGTAGATAAAGCTCAAAGCAATTTCCCAGAAGACTGTCCCTTCTTTTGCTACTTGTCAGAAGGCTGTTTCTGCCCCAAATTCAAACATGAGCAAGATACCACGATACCATTTCAGTGCTTAAAAGAGGGCACTCATTAATAAAGCAGTGAAATAAAGCTTCAGTAACTCTGAACACACTTCAACCGTATAAGTACCTAGTTTAACCTTTGCTTGAATGGTATGAATATATTCACCAATTACTAATAATGGAACACTATAAAATAGTTCATCAGTCTTACTAACACCACTACAAAACAGCTCATCACCCCTACTAACACCACTGCAATCACACTCATATGAAAACAAGTTCAAAGTCATAAGCATTTTCACCACTGGGTTCTAAATTATCTGCACATAAAAAATTTGAAGATGTCTTACTGTAAGAAAAATTAAGTCTCTCTTACCTGCTTGAAATTAGTTACAGCTTTTATAACTGGCGAAGCTGTTATTAAAAAAATGTCTTCTGATGGGAATTCTGCAGCCAGCTTGTAAAGAAACAAAAACCATGATGAGAGCCATCATCAGACTTTGACTTTAACAAAATGAAACTACTGGTGAAAAGTATTATGTCTTAATACATTACTTTGAATTTGTAGAATCTTATTGAATAAACACTACTTCAGGATAACAGAAGGATAATGCTGGAGAGAATTTGGAGACACATTTATTTCATTCACACATAAATACACTTTTAAGAACTGCAGCCATAGTATAAAGGACTACATTATTGTCACAATATTCCAAAGGCCATTTGATGGATCAGACTATGATCATGTGATTTCTGGAGACACCTAGTTGCTTGATACACATTTTTTTACTGCATAGCAGTGACTAATTGTTTACAGGTTTCATTTTCACAGAGGAAATGCTGATTTCTACTGGTTATTTTAAACCCTATATAGTAAACTGATAAATTATTATCATCTTCAGGGTGCTATTACACAATGCAAGACTTTTAAAGCCCCAAGCCAAAGGGAAGAATTCCCATTTTAAATGTGCATTGCTCAGCAAGGTGACAGGTAGACCAAGACAAGTGGTGCTTTTAGGGGGAAGGGATGTCATCCAGAGGGACCCTGACATCACCAGAGAGCCCATGCATCCAAAACAGTCTTTATACTGCTCTGCAGTTCTAACAGATAAAATACTCCTCACCAAACTAATACCCACATAATTTCATTCTACAGGTAAAAAACTACCTCCAGTTACCATTACTTAAAACCATCAAAAACCTTGAAACCAAGAAACAGATTAATTTCTTTTTAGAGCTTGGGCTCACAGAGAGCTGGATAAGGTATACAGCTCTAAAACATGGATCCAATAAAAACTGAGCAGTATTAATAAAATGGAGCACATCACAGCAGCCTTCAGCTCAGCTGTAGCACAGTCCTTTATGGCTATGAGGAATAATTCCTGCAGGAATCCTGAAGTCCCTGACCTCTGGACCAGCACAGAGTGCCAGCCTTCTGCAGTTATAAAAGCGTTCGTAAACTGCTTCAAAATAGCCTTATCAGGTTTGAACCTCTTCAGACGTATTTCTAGGCAGATAAATATCGTTATATTACAACAGTGCTGCCCTGGGACTGCGTTTGGTTTTTGTATTCCCAAGCGAGACAAATTATTTTTAAGAGGTGGGGATTAGGGCGGTATAGGACGGAGTATGGAACTACTGTATACATGCGAATATTTATGCAATTACCGCGCAGATCTGTTTCTATGACTGTGCGCAAGCTGGCCCTGAGGGGGTTTATGCCTCTAAGTAAGCGCGAGCACCGGGGCGGTCCCGCCAGCCGCGCAGCCCGGTTCCACCAGCTCCCGGCCGGTCCAGGTGGCTGCAAAGGGCCGCTAAGGGCCCCGACAGACTGAGGTTCCGCCACGGGGCCGGGGAGCCCCGTGGATCCCGGGGGACAATTCCCGGCGGGCGCCGAGCAGGCTGCGCACCCGAGCGGCTCGCGCGCCCCCGGCGGGAAGGCGGGGACCGGGGGGGAGGAGAGGGAGAGCACCGTGTGCGCGCACGCGCGGCGGGGCGGCGCGGCCGCGGCCCCTTTTACCTTCTCGGCGCAGGTGACCCCCGCGATGCCACCGCCCACCACCGCCAACCGGCCCCGCGCCGCGCCGCCGCCGGCCCCCGACATCGCCCCGCCCGCCCCCGGGCACAGCACCGCAGCGACTTCCCCCGGCCACGACCTTTCTGCTGCGCGGCCGCGGCGGCTCCGCCTACGGAGCGCAGGAGCACCGAAACTTCCTCTCCGCCCGCGGGCCGGGGTGGGCATGAGTCGTCCCGTGTGCACCCGCCCCGGAACGGCTTTTCCCCGCCGATTTGGTATTTATGTAACGTGTGTGTAGTATCTGCTATACATCTCTGTCCGAAAGACTGGGATCAAACCCCAGCTTTTGCACCAGTTCCGGGATCGAGCCGCAATCCAGTCCGAGGTTCCCCCATTCCGTATTCCGGAGAAATCCAGTCTGTGTTTTCGTCCAGACCATATTTCATTATCATCCAATCCGGGTTTTCCTCCATTCCGTATTCCAGTGAAATCCAGTCCGGGCTTTCCACCATTCCGTATTCCGGTAAAATCCCGTCCGGGTTTTCCCCGAGGCCATACCCCGGCCCGACCCAGGCAAACTTTATAGCAATGACCACTGTAATCCCTATCGATTATATTTTTCTTCATACTTTTCCATATTACTCAGCTTCATATTTAATATGAACAGCAGCAAGGTTTGCTCACCTTATTGCATGAGACTCAGAGTGGGATTTAGTGATATTCTATGTCTAGGGCAGCTCCGGGTGTGGTCAGTGAGGGTGAGGAGGGGATGAGGCAGCCCCAGGTGTGGTCAGTGAGGATGAGGAGGATTGGAGCAGCCCCAGGTGTGGTCAGTGGGGGTAAGGGAGGGGTGGGGCAGTCCCAGGTCTGGTCAGTGAGGGTGAGGAGGATTGGGGCAGTCCCAGGTCTGGTCAGTGAGGATGAGGAGGATTGGGGCAGTCCCAGGTGTGGTCAGTGAGGATGAGGAGGGGATGAGGCAGCCCCAGGTATGGTCAGTGAGGGTGAGGAAGATTGGAGCAGCCCCAGGTATGGTCAGTGAGGGTGAGGAAGATTGGAGCAGCCCCAGGTGTGGTCAGTGAGGGTGAGGAGGATGAGGGGGCAGCCCCAGGTGTGGTCAGTGAGGGTGAGGAGGGACAGGCCCTGCTGCGGGCTGCTTTCAGGGGGTTTACTGGAGCCTCTGGAGTGGGCAGTCTCTGGGAATCTCTCAAGGGATAAGAGTGAGAGCCTCTTGCAGGAGCAGGGGAACACCTGGGTGCTCCTGGAGCATCGCTCAGGATGTGCAGAGACAAGGCCTGTGCCACGGGGCAGCACAGGAGAGGGGAGCAGCGCACCTGAGCCGGTGGGGCAGCGCGTGGGGGTGCAGGGAAATCTCCCTTCTTTTTCTTTTCGATTTCATCTTGCCAGTCCCATCCCAGTGCCTTCAGTTCCTTCCAAGTGCTCTCAGTCCCATCCCAGTCCCTCCCTAGCGCATCCCAGTGACCCCAGAAAAAAGAGGGGTTTGAGGGGAAAACCTCCTTTTCCATTATTGTCTGTGTTTAAATTGGAGGGGATTCCCATTCACCATGATTTTAAGGGTATCAATTGAAGGAAAACCTGTCTTTCCCATTATTCAGGGGTACCAGTTGATGGGGAATTTTTATTTTCTGGTTTAAAGGGAAGGGTAAAACCTTTATGATGCCATTTTATGGGTTTAAGTTGAGGGCAAACTCCCCGTTTTCATCATCTTAAGGTTTAAATTGCAAGGGAATGCCTGTTTTCCCTTGGTTTTAAGGGTTTAAACTGATGGAAAAGCCCCCTTTTTCTAACAATTTAAGTATTTAAATAGATGGGGAAAGAGGGGAAAAGAGAGAGAAAGGGGCAGAAAATGTGAGGTGAAAAAGGGCATGAAAGGTGAAGAGAAATGGGCAGGAAATGTGAGGTGGAAAAGGTGGTGAAGGTGAGAGGAAAAAGGGTGGGAAAAGGAAGAGAAGAAAAGGTAGAAAACATGAGGTGGAAAAGGGCGGGAAATGGACGAGAAACGTAAGTGAAAAGCTAAAATTGTTGTTTACACTGTCTGTCAGTAGGGATAAAGGTAAAGCCTTGGAAGTGTGCTTTACTATTCAAATTCTTTACAGCATGTGATAGCACTGCTAGCCAGTTATGAGGAGTGAGAGAGGAGCTGTGCATGCATCTTTTCTCTTAATAAGGCATTGATCCCCTTGGATCGGGTCCTCTGGGGTGACTGGCATTTGACATACTCTGAGTCCTCCATTCTTGACTGTGTATATATATGTAGAGAGTGGAAAAAAAATATATATGAGTGTAAAAACATGTCTGTATTTGTTATTTGTCAAAAATGGGGACAACTCTTAATTAGGATTAAAAGAAAAATGTGTTTATTGGGTGGCCCACAAACACCTTAATATTATATTTCAAAATTAAAAGAAAATAACCCGGGAACGCAGTGATGAGAGACCCTTAGTGGCCAGCATGGCTATGGATCCCAACCCGAAAAAGACCCTCAGTGCTGGGCCTCCGTTGGTTTTGCTCCAGGAGAAAAACAGTTTGTAAAGCAGGCCTACAAAACCCAGCACCAGGCTCTGCCTAGGCTAGTCCCAAGCTGGGGCAGCACCCCAGCAAGCACTGAGCAGGCGCGGGGCAGGCACAGTGTAGGCGAAAAGCGAGCTCTGGGGCGCGTGTTTCAGCTTTTATAGTCTCTTGTCTCCGCCCCTCTCCCCCATTGTCCAGCCTCTTAGGTCGGAGGTGATTGGTCGAGTCAAGGGGTGATGTAAGGTCTTTCCTCCAATGGCTCGTCTTTTGCTAGGGAGCGGTCTCTGGGTGATGTCACCTGGGGTTTTCGGCGGGAAATCTTCTCATTAAAATTCATCGCTGTCATGGTGTCCAGTGACAAGATGCTAAGAATAGTCCTTTGGCTGTGGGGGTGGGGTCTATCTCTTTAGAATGAAGCCTGTCCTCAGAAATGATTTCAACAATTATCCAGGATCTTTTCACAAATCTTAAACTTCTGAAACTTGTTTAGAACTCAGATACAACAGTTAACATTAAAACATTCAAATATGAACTCTTATAACTTTTTAAAATAAACCAATAACTTTATTAACTCCCAATTCATTAACTTTTTATTTTAATAATTGGGCACTTCATTAATGCAAAAGCCAACTTTACCACTTTCATGTTTGACATTATTTATACCTAAATACACTTTATAAATGTATATATAAAGATATATAACATATTCAATATCTATGTCCACAGAAGTGTTGGTATAAAACATGCTTTAATAAGAGTTAATGAAATTAATAGTTGAGATTTACATGCTGATAGAAAGGAATTAAATAAAGTAAAAAGTGGGCATGGGACCCCACTTCACAAAACTGCTGAAGGGGCTTTAGCATGGCTGTGGATGAGATGATCAAGAGGGCAAGTGGTGTCACAAGGGTGGAGTGTTGATGCATGTGTTGTACAGGAACAACAGAGATTTATTTGGGAAAGTAATATCATTGTGGCCCAAGACACTTGTCTTGACACTGAACAAAATGTTTGCCATTTTGAAACATCCTGATTAAACTGCTGAAGCTGTGTCAGTGTATGTTGGAAAAGGATGCATTTGTATACAAACCCTTTGTGATTTTGTATTTACAGGCAACACCACTGGGGAGACATACAATCACTGAAATCCTGTATTTGTAATTTTACTAAAATTAGAGGATGAGAGTTCAATTATTGCTGTTAAGTGTCACAACCCACCATTTGCTGCAATCTAACTTAGACGCCCTGTCAAGATTTACTGCCTACGCCTACTGGAATGAGTCTTACCTTGGTGAGAGTTGCAGCCTGGTGACCTGGGCCAGCTGCTGCAATGAGTCTGGACAAGTGGACAAAACCCTTCTCTGATTGCCATCCACCATGATGCAAATGTTGAGGAATATACCTGGTGCAGGTAGCTTGGTTTGCAAGCTGCAGATTGAGCTCTGGGTGGGACAAGAGGCCATGAACTACCAACACTTTGGTCAACAAAGGGCAAGAAAATGTGTGGTGCCAGCCAGGTGAAGACACACTGAGAGACACAGCAGGAGCTATGAACTGCCAACCACTGGGATAACAAGAGGTACAAAGTCTGGTGTCACCAGCCAGGTAGATGGACACTGGGAGACACAGTAGGAGGAGAGGAGTCAAGAGGAAAACTTGCATGTTGCTTGGACTGTGAGAGGACAAAAGCCCAGGGGACCTTCGTTTGGGGTCCCTCCTCAGAGGCACCAGTTTGAGCTGTTTCTGCACTAGTGTGCTGTGAACAAATGGCTTTATGAAACAAAAGACAGCTGAGACTCTGCTAAGGGAAATCTCAGCTTGAACTGTCACCAAATCCACTGAAAACCAGTTGAATGAGACTCCTTAACACCAATTTAGTGTTAAGGGCATCATTTATTCAGGCACCTGTTTACACAGGTGGTAACTGCTAACTTTGTGTGCACACATGATTTTACAAGTGTGGTGCTTATATACAGTCACTACATGCATATTACAATTTGTCCATTACCATAAAACCCTCCCCAAGTTCCCAAACTCAGTCCTTGTTTTGCAGCTATTGCTGCATTCCTTAGCCAGATGTCTTCTCTTTGTCTTCCAGCTGTCCTTGCTGGCAAAGCAGATTTTGCGTGCCTTGTCTCTCTGCTAAAAGTTCACAGGCACGGTAGAAGTTGAGTTAACCCTCTTGGTACCAATTCCCCCCCCTTTGAAATTTCTCAACTTTCTTAACATGATTTGATAAGTATCAATTTAATTTCTATTTACAGTTGTATACATTCTTGCAAGACCACAATTGATTGTTCTGCGAACATGGCCAATAGCAAGACCAATAATTACTACAATTACAACTACAAATGCCCCTTTGTCCTATTATCCCCTGGCCTCCTTGAAGCTATCAGATCTTCAAGAACACCATCTCCTCGTCACCTGCGTCTTTGCTTCTCATCCAAATAGTGGGTGACATCTGCCTTTGTTATCACCTTAGTCAGATTATTATATTGAATCACCATTGACAGATCTCTAAGGATAATTCCCCAAGGGATGTGTTCCCCTGCTGAATGGGGCATAGGGAGGCAGGCTGTAATGCTGGACAGGTCATGCATTTTAGCAAACCCTTGGATTAAACTCAATATTTGCTGCATACAGGTAAAGCCTTATAAAATGAAGGCCTTGCTGCCTTTGTAAAATCATGGTTTAGGCCTGTTACTTCAGCCAAGTAGAGAAGGACTGTGGGAAAGAGACATAGCTGAATTAGGGGTAGAAAAACATGCTGTGTGACTGCCGCGTGTTCACATCATGTTGTGTGGTGGTTGGTTGAAATTATGTTTGTTATGCTTTAAAACTATGTAAACAGATAACCAGCTAAGTGCTTAAAAAGGCCAGGTTGTTGTAATAAAGTGCTGATGCTTGCCACCATTTTCAGCGTCAGTCTTTTGTGTTCTCCGTCAAATATTTTCTTCAGCACCCCCACCTAAAGATAAAGTGATTCCCATAAATATTAGTCTATGCATTTCACTGCTCATTTACAGATGTCTTCAAGATTTTCAGCTGCAGGGGTCTGGTGTTTTCTGGCCACTCTGAGTCGGGAGCCCTCTTAATTCAGGCACAATGTATCCAGGAGTTAATTCCTTTCACTTTCACACCTGTTCTTGCAGTCAACAGAACTAGATAAGGTCCTTTCCATGCTCCCGAAGTGGCTCAGATTTCCAGGTCTTGATGTATATGTTATCTCCAGGCTGAAATGAATTAACTGAGGTGTCTAGGGTAAGAGGTTCTGTGAGAGTGATAAACTTTTGTAGTCCATTAAAGGATTTCCCTAATGAAATTAAGTATTGTTCCATTTCCTGATTTCCAATTTGTTCCTGGGACCCAGGGAAGGTTGTAACAGAATACAGTCTCCTAAATATCAAATCATATGGGCTCACCTTCAGGTTAGGGGCTGTACTCTAATTTGTAACAAGGCTAGTGGTAACACCTATGGCCATTTCAAGAAAGTTTCCTGACATATTTTGCTAATTTGTCTTTTATGGGTTTGATTCATTTGCTCAACCCTTCCGCTAGATTTCAGTCTCCATGGAGTATTTAAATCCCAGTTTATACCCAACTGCCTACTAAGCTGCTGTAATACTTTAGATATAAAATGGGGTTCCCTGTCAGATTACATCCCTACAGGCACTCCAAACCTGGCTATAACCTTTTTGTGGAGTACTTTGGTGACTTCCCTGGCCTTGCTGGTGCAGCAGGAGAAACCTTTATTGGGTGGCCAGAAGCTATCTACGAACACTAGGAGATACCTGTCTCCTTGTTGGCGTGGTAGCTCAGAAAAATCAATTTTCCAGTAATCCTTGGGAATGTTTCCTCTTTTAGTGATCCCTGGAGGAGGTCTTTTTGAATTCAAAGGATTATTTTTAAGACATATTGGGCATTTTCCTGTAACAGATCTGACAATTTTTGTCATACGAACACTGAGTATCTGAGTCCGTAGGCTGGTCACCATAGCATTGATTCCTTACTGGGTTTGCTGGTGTTTCTCCTTTACAGTTTGTAACATCAGTTGTGATGGACTATGACCTGGTTATTGGGAGTTACCAGCTACCCACCCTCTTTATTCTGGGCTTTTAGGTAAGTAGCTAGTTTTAAATCTGCTTGACTATACCCAGGGCTAACTTCTGGAAGTGAAATAGCTTTCTCAGGTATTAATGCTAGGATGCCTTGTTGCATAACCTCTCATGCAAATTTATCTGCAAGTCTATTTCGTACACAAATTTGGGAATCCCCACGCTGGTATGCCCTGCAGTGTAGTATGGCCACTTCTTTGGGCAGTTGGATAACATCAAGGAGGGACAGTATTTCTTGTTCATATTTAATCGGTGAGCCTTGTGCTGTTAATAGGCCTTTTTCCTTCCATATAGCCACATGGGCATGGACAGTACTAAAAGCATATTTCAAATCAGTCCATATGTTTTCTCTTTTTCCTGCTCTTTTTCCAAGGCTCTTAGTAGAGCTGTGGGTTCTGCCCTTTGTGCTGAGGTGTCCATGGGCAGCAGTGCAGCTTCTGTTATTTTGGTTGACGAGACTACTGCATAGCTGGCTTTTCGTCTGTAAGGAACTCTCTTGCTGGATCTTCGGTGGATCTTGTAGGTCTGGTCAACTAGCAAAAACCTGCTCAGTTGTCTGTAAGCAATCATGGGTCAACGGCTCTTCTCCTTGCATTGGGATATTCAAGAATTGGACTGGGTTTACCACTGTGGTTACTTTAAATTCCACATCTTCTTGCCCCGTTAGAACAGTCTGATACTTCAGCATATGACTCAGGGAAAGCAAATGCCACCCCTTTTGTCCTAATACAGTGGTTACAGCATGCAAAGTGTACACTACTATCTTATGTCCCAAAGTCAATTTCCTGGCTTCTTGGATGAGGAGAACAGTCTCTGCTATGGCTCACAGGCATCAGGGCCACCCCTGGCTGACCTTGTCTAGTTGTTTCGAAAAGTACCCCACAGGTCTCTTGAAGTCTTCTACCTTCTGAGCCAAAACTCCAAGGGCGAGGCGTTGTCAATTATGCACAAAAAGTTCAAAGGGTTTTGTTAAGTCTAGAAGTCCTAAAGCAAGTGCAGACAGCAGGGCCAGCTTTAGGTTACAGAATGCATGTTCAGCCTCAGGAGTCCAAATCAAAGGTCCTTCCGAGGTCTCCTGTAAAAGCTTATACAGTGGTTTGGCCAAAAGTCTGTAATTTGAGACCCACAGTGCATCATTCAGCCATACCTAAGAATGCTGTTAAATCTAGGGCAGTCGCAGGTTGAGGTACTTGGCAGATGGCTTCTTTTCTGTCCGTTCGCAACCTCCATTGTCCTGGTACTATTTCCAGTCCTAGGTAGGTAACTTGCTGCCTCATGATTTAAGCTTTTTTTTGAGATACTTTGTAACCTACTTGGCCTAGGAAATTTAGAACACTGATAGTCAATTCCATACAAGTTTCATCAGTTTCAGTTGTTAGTAAGATGTCATCAACATACTGCAGGACCAACTCTTCTGGTATCTGTTTTTTCCAGACCTCTAATTCTTTTGCCAGTTGGTTCCCAAAAATTATTGGACTGTTTTTAAACCCTTGCGGTAACACAGTCCAGGTAAGCTGAGTCTTCTGACCAGTTTAGGGATTTTCCCATTCAAAGGCAAAAATGCCCTGACTTTGCTTATCAAGAAGTATGCAAAAGAAGGCATCCTTCAAATCTATCACTGAAAACCACTGGTGATATTCCATAAGGGCTGTTAACAGGGTATAAGGATTGCCTGCAACAGGGTGGATATCCTGGACTATTTGATTGATTGCACCAACCTGTACTTATCTGTCCCAGGCTTTTTAACTGGCAAAATAGGTGTGTTATATTCTGACTCACATTCTATCAATAATCCAAATTCCCTGAAATTTTTTATTCAACTCTCAATTTCCTTCTAGCTTATAATTTTAAAGGATGCTATTTCTGCCTTACCAGTCTTGATCCAGGTTTTAGGGTAACACTTACAGGCTGAGCTTGTTGGGAATAGCCTGGAGTTCCACTGGCCCAAACCAGGGATGTTACTGCATTTTCTACTGCTTCTGAGTATTTTTCCAGTATTGTCTGGTTCTGGTGTTTTCTGCAACATAAAAGTCCTTGCCTTGATGGCTTTAGTCTCAGGTACCAATAATTTTATTTCTCCACCTTTAAATACAATCTGAGCCTCTGATTTACCTAACAGGTCTCTTCCTAAAAGAGGAACCAGACACTCAGGCATATATAAAAATTGGTGTATTATCCACTGTTTTCTGAATTTTAAGTTAATGGGGTTAAAGAATGTTCATTTTTCCACTTTTCCTGTTGCACCAACAACATTTACAGTTTCTTGACTTAATTTTCCCTGGTTTGTATTTAATACCGAGTAAATAGCCCCAGTGTCTATTAAAAAGTCAATTTTTCTCTTCCCCAGCTCTATTGTAACCAGCGTGTCAGCTGGGGTTTCTACCCCTGGCCCCCTTCATTCCTGACATAGGTGTTGGTGTGTTACCACCTCCCCTGTCTGCCTCTGGGGACATTCCCATTTCCAATGCCCAAACCCTCTACAATATGCACATTGATTCAGCTCCAGTCCCTCTAGTCCTGGGAAACTCGAATCCCATATGGACGGTAAGCTTACCCAGGGACTTGAGCCCTGTGCAGGGACTCGAACCCTTTACCAGTAACCCCCAAAATAAATAATGCCTTTGCTTACCCCAGAGATCTTGCCCTGAGCCCCTCATGGTCCGTTATCGAGGTCTCCCTGAGAATCCCTCAGTGTCAGCTGGAGATCTTATAATCCTGGATCCCCTGAGGCTCAGAGCTGAGGTCCCGTCTGGGGTGCCAGGAACTGTCACCAAAAGTCGCCAAAAGTCCAATAAATAGGACTCCTGAACACCAATGCAGCATGAAGAAGCAGGTGCTGGATGCACAGGGCATAGCCCCACCAAATGTGCATGCCGATCCTCTGCAAGCGTGTTGCTTATATACATTCATCACATACATGTGCATCACAATCCCAGAAATCTCATACATATGATAGTATAATTGCTCATTGTCAGCCTTCTCCCATGTTTTTGTTATTTGTTCCAAAATTTAAGGATCAAGACTGAGAAAACAAACTCTTGGCTCCACCTCCAAAAAGTGAGTTGGAAGAGGGTGGCAAATTCAAATATCCTCAAAAGCCCGTTGGAAATACATGGAAATTCAGTTTCCCTGTATTTGCAATCAAGCTTTGCAAAATGCTCCTGCACTGCCTCCTCCTGGAACTCAGTAGCTAATGAATCTGCTGTAGCTAAAGCTGCAAAAGAATCAGAAACTCTAAGATGAAAATCATTGTATGGTTTACCTTTTTATGTTTACAGGTCAATGTTTTCAACTGCAGCATGGCTGCTCACACCTGGATTAGTCAGCCATCCCAACAAAACCTTGCAACTAATGTTCACAAAAGAAACAAAAAAGAGCAACGTAGTTTTTCCTAAAAGCCACTCTAATATAACACACATAGAGCAAATGCTACCTGACCCGTGGAAGTGAAATTCACACCTAAAGCTAATGCAAGCTGACACTGATAACAAACCACAGCAACTGCTGGATTTGTTCTCAGTTTCCCACTCATTCAGATGAAAGTATTCAGATGACGGGAATTCCAACACCAAACATATTTTCCAATGGTCTTCCTCCAGCCAGAGTGATGCTCCTTCTGGAAGGAAAGACAGCCCAAACCTCCATAGATCAACAAATCCTGACAGTACAAATAGAAGCCATTGAGACTTCCTGTGTTCACAGATGCCTAAAGGGAACAGGAGTGGCTTTACACCTGTCCTGAGTTACAATGTGGGGTGTAACCGAACTACGTATTCTACTCCCATCTATATTATTCTGACGAATTGTTAATGATGGGTTGTTTGTAGTAGCTGCCCAGTGCACACTCAATCCCTCATGGTATAAGCTGGGTGTTAGATAAGGGAAGGAGGCAAACCCTGCACAGCAGTGTAGTGTTTCTTTGTCTTCACAAAATAACTCAGCTATGATAACTACACTCATCCTAAGGGGGTCATCTCTGCTAATGGGCCATCATGGACTCACCAGCCCTAGCAAGACTAACTCAACAGTAATTACATCATTCCATTGTGAAACTCCCCGCCCTGGGGGAGGTACCAGCTCAACCCCACCATGTATTATCTGGGCAGTCTGGGGACTTGACACACTACCACCACTGGACAGATCCAGAGGAGGACCTGAACTTCCACAGGAGGACCAGACTTTCCACAGGGCCACCGCTCTTGACTGCAACTATCATTTCAACAGGACTGCAATCACTACTTGATAGGACCATGACCATTACCCTGACCAACAGGGTGCCAGGCTGTATTCTGACTTTGGGGTTTTTTAAATACAGTTTTTCTGTATCATAGCGTTTAATGTAATCTTTCTATTAAATTGTAACTCTGACCTGAAATCTCTCTCAAGGTATTTGTGTGGGGTTCATTTCTGCCAGTGGTTGTCTCAGTTTAGAGACAAGTTTAGGAGAAAAACACTCTGGAATGAGTGTTCCCTCTAAAAAAAAAAGGGATCCAACAATCCCTTTCTGCCAATAAGAAATGAATACTAGTGGATCTAGTGGATGAAAGTGAAAAAACCCAACTGTTTATTGATAAACGGAGTGCCCACATGGCACAGAATAAAAGGGTAAATAAATGCTAGATATTGAACTGTCAGACCTTAACC